>SRPT01000553.1:0-20917 GCA_018360205.1 Claviceps digitariae | reverse complement strand
AAATAAAAATAAAAATAAAAATAAAAATAAAAATAAAAATAAAAATAAAAATAAAAATAAAAATAAAAATAAAAATAAAAATAAAAATAAGAATAAGAATAAGAATAAGAATAAGAATAAGAATAAGAATAAGAATAAGAATAAGAATAAGAATAAGAATTAGAATTAGAATAAAGAATAAGAAAGAACAACAAACAAGGCAATAACAAAGAACAAGAACGACAACATTGGCCATTTATTCATCTTCTCGTAAAGCATTCCCTCTACACCGCAACAACACTCATACACCTCCATCATCAACACCTGCAACAAAATCTGCTCTCCATTCCTTCCCCCGACCAACACTCACGGACCTCACGTACCCCTTTCACTTTAATATGCTGCGCAACAACCCATAATTTGCATCATGCACGCACGGCATACACGCCGACTTGAACCCGTCCTCAGTCCTCTCAGGGCTGCATCGGAAACGACCACCGCTGCGCGGGAGGACCTGCGCCGTGACACCACACAGCGAGGCCTTCACTATCCAGCAGCAGTGCCCTCTATTCTTTACATAAAATTACTAAAAAAAAAAAAAAAAAAAAAAAAAACTAGACACTATCTTAAACATGATCATGCATAAGGATCCCAAGAAACATATGTAAATATATACACTGAAGAATAGCAGTAGCGCTCGGAAACGAAACTGGTATAGATGCAGACGGAATGACGATGATGGTGATGCTTTCGCCTTCAATTCCTCCTCTTACTTGCACATTGACCACCACTCTGACTGGTATGTACATGTATAAGGCGGTTGACACTGAGTTGGACCTGTGTATCCGTTGCCTCCACACTGGCCCCATTGGGGAACCAGACGTCCGGATGGGATGCTCGCGCTCGAGCTAGTGCGTGTTAGAGTGGTGAGAGTTGTAGTGGTGGGAGCAGGAGTGGTGGGCACTGAAGTGGTGGAAGTCGAAGTGGTGGAAGTCAAAGTCGAAGTCGGGGTTCCCGAGGTCGGAAGTGTAGTGACCGGGCCATCCGCAATATCAGATACAACTTTGTCGAGGAAGCCGCTGTTGGCATACAGCTGCGACATATCCCACATCATGACACCGCCAAAGCTACTGAACTGCTGAGAGTAGTTGACGACAGCTCTGAGCTTGGTGCCGTTGGTGAAGCCACGTCCGGCTCCGGGCGCAGCGGGAATGCCCAGCAGCAGCTTGACGTTCCTATTTGGGCTGACGTTTTTCGCCCAGTGGTCCCAAACATCAAAGTTGAAGGCATTCTGCGTGGCGGACTCGAGCTGGAAGCCCGAGACACCGCACCAGTTGTTGTAGAACTGGATCATGACAAAGTCAAAGGCCACCGCGTCGAGGACAGCGCCAGTGGCAGCATCGGGGAACACACATTGCGGCGCCGCGGCGAGGAAGAACTTCTTCTCCCCGGCTGCGGCTGCAGCGTCCATGAGACTGCGAAGCTTGGCGCCAAACGCAGGCAGATGATTTGTGGTGGCCTCAAAGTCAAAGTCAAAGCCGTCCACCACGGCTGAGCCAAAGGGACGGTCCACAGTCTTGTACGATGGGACCGGACCAAACATGTCCCAGATCATGTGCGCAGCATTGTGAGCGTCACTCACGTTGGACCACCCCCCTTGGGTGTAGGTAGCACCTCCTAGTGAGAGAATAACCGTCTTGCCATGGGTGGCTTGGCAATGCTTGATATCAGCCTCGATTTGGGGGCAGCTGAGGACGTTTGTGCTGCCAGGGAAAGCTGTGCAGTTATCACCCGCATTTGCAAAGTTGGTAATGGGGGGGCCGATGCCATTCATAAAGGCCACCGGAATGATGTCAATGTTGGAGTTGGCGCAGTAATGGCTGAGACGCTGCTGGGCGAAAGGACCTGAACCTTGATTGTACGAGTTTTGTCCTATTCGGTTCGGATGCGATTCGATGAGTACTTGGGGCATTCTGCATGTTTTCCACATGAGTCAAAGTCCACTTACCCCAGTAAATGGCGATATTGGTCCCCGACGCTGGACTAAAGCCAGCCATGGTTTGGGAGACCATGGCTAGCATGCTGGCGATGGCCGCCAAAGAACGCCAATGTGATATCATGACTGGGCAATCTTTTTCGGACGACGAATTGAGTCTCTAGTCAGAGTCAATCACCAGTTGCAAACAGATGAGCTCATTGCTGACCTGGTGGGTAACCGTCAGGAAATGCCAACGGCAGCTCAGAGAGAATGAAAGGAGGGCCCTATATATGCTCTCCTTAGGTGGCAAGCCAGAGTACAGAGGGAAGGCAGGAGCCCTTCACCATAGAAAACGCAACATCCATCATCTGCGTCGATGCGCCTCCCCAAGCCAACTCAAAGTTCACCCACTGCGGTCATCTGTAACGTTGAGTAGCGCCATGATAGTGTGAACCTGAGGCGCGAATCGGTGTGACCAGGATGCGTGGAAGATTCCAAACAGTTGAAGCTGATCATGTTACTGCAGAACAAAGCCAGGACGCGGCTGGTGAGCATGCGGGGGCACGAGACATTCTCCGACATTCTGGAACCTGTATATTCAGCATGGAAAGCACATATGACACAAATAGATTTTTCACCTTTCCAGATAAACGGTATGGGTTCAACATTGGACCGTGCCGTGAGATGTAACAGCTTGATAGGGACGGCCGAGTTGCGAATGCAATGTTCTGACCAGGCAGACGGGATCGGGAGCCGATGTTCGATTGGACAAGTCATCCTGACTGTCCACACATCTTCAAGAGGACTGAAACGGGTTTTTGGGTGGTCTGGTGTCGAAAGCGGAAGCGGAAGGAGGAAGCAGCAGCATATTCCTAGGGGCATGCTTGGACTGGATCTTTTGGGGTCGGGCCGGTGAACAGTGAACACCAGTGTTTACCAGTAAAAGCCACTTAATATCAGTCAAAATCACTTGACATCAATTGACATTGAGCAATACCAGACGACATCAGTTGATACCAGTTGCCATCCGTTGACACCATGAGCTGGTACTTTTGTCGTCCCTGTATACTGGCTATATTTAAATCAAGTCTTGGGCGGAAGACGCGGCAAAATTCCGCCAAGCCACGTCAGCTTCGCCCGCGGAACTGAATTTAGCAGAAATATTGGCATGAATGATGAGCTGAGTGCCCTCGAATGGGCGATTGTAGTCTGGTGGTCGACTCCATGTGATGTCTGAGATGGTGGGGATCCCTTGCTTTCTGGGCTTCAAGCCTTCCAAACTCGACGCCGCGTGTGCACCAAGGGCCGGGCCAGGCACCAGGAACAACACCTTTGTCAAATCCCAACGTCGTCAAGTGGCCTTGGTGCAACCAGCCTCGTGCGTCCGGTCCAACGTTGGCCCAAAACGGTCTCCTTCAGTACCACCACCACCACCACCACCACCACCACCACCATCACCCAGACGGCACCGATTCGTCAACTTTATCAAGCGCAGACATGGGAACCCAGTCGTCGCTGATAGCGAAAAACGTATCCCATCTCTCCACGCCCACCAATCGACGCCCAGCCTGCCCTGCTAACCTTCCTCATTCGGCAGCAGTCCGTCCCAAGCGTTGCCCCATGCCACCCATCATGTGAATCGTGGATCGTGGATCGTGAATCTCCGCCCAGCATGCGACGTGGTCATGTGGAACCAGCTGCCATCAAACCCCTCCCTTCCCAGGCCCCAGCAGACGGGAAGCAACGTGTTGATATGATGGCGGGAAATTCTCTTTGGCCCGATTGAGTAAAGTGTCATGTGTTGTGAGCGGCAGGGTGCATTTCCTCACCGCTCCATTGTATGCTTATAGCCTCAGTTCTCAGGCATCTAGGCCGAGATCATTTCCCTATATAAATCCCCTAGTAAATTCATCCTCTAGAGGATTCAATAGATCATGCTCTCTTTCGCACACACATGTGCCATATCATGGGACATAGACGGCAATGCAAGGCAACACAACGCAACGCAGCCCTCCCTCTCTGGTCCTGGACCGAGACACGATGACGCACGTGACCTGACCCATGAGAAATTCCGACCTCACTCGAACCGATTTTCTTGTCGCTTTGTCAAAATTTCCTCAAACACGAACTGCCATCCGGACCGCACCCGCAAAAAAAAGAGGAGGGGATGAAAATTTAAAACATTAATGAACCTGTCCTGTCAACGGTTGCAGCACATAGTAACGAGCAGGTTGCTTCTATGCGGACGCAAGGAGCACCGGACCTTTTCTTTTCATTTCTTGCGCCTTTTCCAGCAAAACATGAGTGGTGTTACCTTACCGAATAAATAATATTGCGTTGTCAAGTCCGAGAGAGGAAGAATCTGGCCGCAAGAGGAGAATTTGGAGAGTTGGAGTCTCGTTAGAAAAAAAAATGACAAAGAAAAAAGAGACTAGAAAAGATGGGGAAAATAAAGAGAAAAAACAAAGAAAAAGAAAAGAGAAGAAAAAAGAGACGGGAAAACGGTGAAAGCGAAACCCCTATTTAAATAAGCAGGAATCTTCAAAATCGACATCTCAGTAAAAAGACAGTTCGCATGTAATCATGTTTCATTATTAAAAACCAGTCCTAGAAAACCAGTGCGGAGACATACAAGTCCCCTTGCCCTATCGGCGAATATAAATGTAGTATGTAGTATAAACAGAGAAATAAATACGTTCGGTGAAAAAAAAGTTTTTACGTCAAAGACGGGCATTGGATAGGATTCCACAGCCCGTGATGGTTCACTTCGCAGCTCATCATGGCGCAGCTGGAGCTTATGCGTCTGTGCAAAGAACGTCTTGACCAGCCTGCAAAAGGGGTTAGCAAGCCGCGTTGGCTAGGTTGGTTGAAATATGATTTGACGGAACACTTACCACTGGGATGACGCAGCATTTGGCCGACTTTCCGGCGCTAGCGCAAGTCTTCTTGAAGTCGTTGGCGTCGGTGGGCTTGTGAGAAGCTGATGCACTGTTAGTATTAAGATACATTGCTGATGTGCTGGCTGCAAATACTCACGATTGCCGCAATCAAGGGCTGCAATTCCGAGAATGTCAGTAGCGCAGCATTGAGCATTGCCGTACAAGGCAGAGGTGCAAGCCTTGTAGTTGCCGCCATTGTTGCCGCCGCTGCCGTTGCCGCCACTTCCGCTGCCGTTGCCGCCGCTGCCTCCGCCGTTACCTCCGTTTCCAGGGTAGTTGCCGTTGCCGCCGCTGCCATTGCCGCCGCTGCCATTGCCGCCGCTGCCATTGCCGCCGTTGCCATTGCCGCCGTTACCGCCAGTGTTGCTGCCGCCGTTGCCACCAACTGCAGGTGTGCAGAGAAGAGCTTGACCAGCCTAGCAAAAAGTCAGTATTATATTTGCTGGATTCATAAGCTATGACGTACCACTGGGATCACACAGCATTGAGCCGCCTTTCCGCTGCTAGCGCAAGTCTGCTGGAAGTCCTTAGAGTCCATGGGCTTGTGAGCAGCTAGTGCACTGTTAGTATCAATATATATTGCTAATGTGCCAATAGACTCACGATTGACGCAGTTAAGGTCTGCAACCCCGAGGACGTCGGTAGCGCAACATTGGGGGTTGCTGTACAGGCCAGAGGGGCAAAGTGCGTCGCCGCCTCCGTTATTGCCGCCAGGGTTGCTGCCGCCTCCGTTATTGCCGCCAGGGTTGCTGCCGCCTCCGTTGTTGCCGCCCGGGTTGCTGCCGCCACCGTTGTTGCCGCCCGGGTTGCTGCCGCCACCGTTGTTGCCGCCCGGGTTGCTGCCGCCACCGTTGTTGCCGCCCGGGTTGCTGCCGCCTCCGTTGTTGCCGCCTGGGTTGCTGCCGCCTCCGTTGTTGCCGCCCGGGTTGCTGCCACCACCGCTAACAGGTACGCAGAGAACAGATTGTCCAGCCTATAAACCATGATTAAACCGAGTCCGCGACGTACTCTGACACTTCGTGTGACTTACTACTGGAACGACGCAACATAGAGATTCCTTGCCGGTGCTGCTACAGAGAGACTGAAAGTTACTAGCGCTCGTAGGAGCAGATGATGCTAATGTCTGTCAGTCGATTTCCGTTCTGATACTACTGCTCTGCTCCACATACGGTTCTTGCAATCAAGGGCTGCAACTCCAAGGACATTGGTTGCGCAACATTGTGGGTTGCTGTATAGAGTTGAAGTACAAGGGTTGTAAGGTCCGTTGCCGCCACCGTTGTTGCCGCCCGGGTTGTTGCCGCCACCGTTGTTGCCGCCCGGGTTGTTGCCGCCGCCGCCGGGATAATTGCCGCCGTTACCGGGAGGAGGACGAGGCCGGCATGAGCCACCGCTTGAGCCAGTGGGCACGGCAAGTGTTCCAACGAAGAGAACAGAAGCTGCTGCGAGGAACTTCATATTGACTGAAGAGACTGAAGTCTTAACGAACGGAAGTAGTGAGCGAAGGGATGGAAAACCGAGAGAAAAGAGGTATTTCCAAAAAAGGAAGATTTGCCTTGAGGAAGTTGATGAGGAAGGCAAGTGGATGAAACCGTGTTGTCGAGGCAGATGTCCAAGAATATTATTTTTCGTGGGCGACAAGACGGGTTTTTAAATCTGTCTGGCGATCCCTGATGTTGCTCCCACGTCGATCCATGTCGATGCTGAGCCCATAGGGAAAAGGGTGCGAAAGAAAAAAAAAAGAAAAAATAAATAAAAGTCAAGACAAGGACCTAAAAAAAAATCCCGAGCTAGTTGTTCGTGCATGAGACGCTGGAGGGAGGTTTCTGCCCTGATGGTTCTATCCTTGGGTCTATGGTTACTTTGGCCGGACAGGAGCATCCCTTTCCATAGGCCCGTCGGTACCAGCCGACCCGTTCATGCAGGCTTATTAGGCAAGTGTGTAGAGATCGTCGCGTCACAGTGAGCTGTTATTTCGTCCCTACACCAAGCCGTGCTCTCGTCCGAAATTGCATGAGCTGAGAGAAGAAGAAAAAACGAGGCGATCCGGCGGCAAGGAGACGTAGCCGATGGGTCTGCTAGTTACTACAACAAGATGAGCATGTTATTTCAGTGGCGTTACATTTTTCCAGTCGGCCAAACAAGTTACGCTCATGAAACATACATACATACATACATACATATGTATGTACATACAATATGTACATATGCGCATACATCGATGGCTGGGAGTTGGCGTCGCTCCCTGCAGTCCAAGGCCGATGACCGATTTCGATAAGAGACAGTTCGGCTTGGTAGTAACCCATTGCTGACTCTGACTCTTGATTCCATTGAAACTGAGCGTCCACGGAAGGCAAGTCAGATGCCGTCGGATGAATGTCGAGGTCAAGACCAAAAGGCAATTGTGTGCCCCTTGTGGCTTCCTAACGGAGCAATGGTAGCGACATGATCCCGTCTCGTGGGGGTGCTTGGCAAGGGGTTCGACCAACGGGGTTCTGCCATTTCATCAAAAAGCAATGTGCTGATACTGACGGTCGTCGTATGGGTTTCCTTTTTTTTTTGCCTTTTGGGTAGAGGGAGGGGCGAAGTCGTCCATCAACTCCTCGAGTCTTGAGGCCCGAGGCCTGTCCCCACTGTCCCCACCAGCTACCCGAGAAGCTCCGACTCGTCATTGGCTAGATCTGCATGATGATCTGCATAGGGCCAGGGGCAGCTTGTGTGCTCCCTTGCTTGCAATGGCGTCTTTTGAAGTCTTGAGTCTTGAGTCTTGACCCTGAACAACGGCTCGGTCGTGCGGTGGAACCCAACTCTCCAGCTTGAGCCGTTATTCGATCGCTTCAATGTTGCCACTGCTGTG
The DNA here is from genome assembly GCA_018360205.1 of Claviceps digitariae. NCBI lineage: Eukaryota > Fungi > Ascomycota > Sordariomycetes > Hypocreales > Clavicipitaceae > Claviceps > Claviceps digitariae. The sequence goes on along the minus strand of SRPT01000553.1, from coordinate 13,167 downwards.
TTGCTATTGCAGGAACCCTTCGGCTCGTCCCTGTTGTGCTACCATCGCCTTCCGGTCCGGAGCGGCATTTCTCTCCCTTTCTCCATTTTTTTCAATCTCGCTATGGAGCTCTGGATGGAGGCTTCTCCGGAGAGTGCTGCTCGATTTTCTTTTTTTGTTCGACCAGGGACTACGCAATGCTCCACGACAATCGCCACAGGCTCATTCGGCTCATGACGGACCGTATTACTCACTCTCCAGTGGCCGCCTGTCACGGAGAGTACCTGGCCACTCTTCTACTGAACGGGTGCCTGATCCCAACACCTCTAGTGGAAAAGGGGGAAGCTAACATGGGTGAGCCCGCCCCCTGTCAACTAGCATCCCAGGCACGTACTATGGATATGTAAGACAGGGCAGCAGGCAGCAGACAAAAGCAAAGGGCTTATATGAAAAGGGAAGAAGAAAAAAAGGAAAGAAAAACAAAACATGACACTTTGAACTTGAAAAAAGTGCTGGAGCTGACTGACCACGGGGCAAGTAACGGTTTTGCATGATAAGAATCCCGCTAGACCCGGGAAAAAAAAGAAAAGAAAGAAAAAAAGCTCCCATCCACACGGCACAGAATGATACGATGTTTCCCAAAGCCGCACTCGGTGACGACATGTGATTGAAAATAAATCAGCACTATTGAATCAGGCAATGAACAAATACGGCAACTTTGCTTGCGCTTGCGCAACGGAGAAAGAAGGTGGACGGACAATGTTCAATTGCCATGGTGTGCCCATGATCAAGGCATGAGCTGATGCAGAGACAAACCATAAAAAAGCAAGTCTCAATAGCCACTCCGAAAAAAAAAAACGAAAAAAAAAGAAAAATACGCCGTCTGTCCCCCCCTGACAGACGACAGACTTGGCTCGGACGGGGATTGCCCTTTCCGTCTCATTTCCATGCTACCAAAAAAAAAGGGGGGGAAGAAATCAAGAAAGGGGTTGTGAACCCCAAGAAAAGTGGCATCGAGAGCTAGCGCTTACCTGAGTAACTAGGTAGTTACTAGGTACCACCGTATAGTCTCAACTGCTATTTCCCTTTTCTTCTTGGCATATGCGGGCGGATGGTGCTCTTGGACGGACTCCGTATGCATATGCCTATGCCTGGCCAGCCCAGAGGGTCTTAAATCACGCGCACGCCCTTCCATGACTGCCCACATTCAGGTCCAAATCAATCCACGAAGCCTCTCTATCCTTGTTTTCGAAGGTTCCATCTTACTGCAAGTTGTCGTGCTTGCAGTCATACCGCCCCATCATGTATGTCCAAGAGCCTGCGACATTGTCGCGCGGCATATAGGGGCTACGCAGGTCTTCTGCATGCATCAATTCCAGTGGTCACCTCCGGGTTTTCTTTCTTTCTTTCTTTTTCCCCTTCTTTTCTCTCGCATCATCTTTGTTGGCCCAGGGTCAGACACGTGAGGCATACATCGTCGATCGCGACCAAGCGGTCACGTCATGGTGGCATTTCCATCAGCAATGTCCCAAATTTGCAGCTGTCCAGGGATCAGAAGGCAGCAAAATGCCAAGAAAGCCATGCGGTTTAAATAACCGTCATTTCCATCCAAGACGCCGACGCCCGCTGTGCTGAATGTTGATCTCACGGAAGAAAAAGAAAAGAAAAGAAAAGAAAAAGAAAAAGTCCGCCGAACAGGCAGCCAAGCAAAGACATTGTATCCTGTCCACCACGTCTCTGCCCGACCTGTTGCCCACTCGTCGTGATGCAGTCGTCTGCGCATGAACGCTGCGTGGGATGAGGTGTAGCGAAGTCGCCACGGCAAGAACAGCAACGTGCCGATGTCGCAAGTGTGATTTCTGCAGACGATGAACGGACATGGAATTACATATGTACATTCTCTTTTGTTCTTGGTCAAGTTTAATTATCAATAGGTGTTGTTTTTTAATAATATTATAAAACTTTAAAAATATAGAAAAAAAAACCTTGAATGTACAACAAGCCATAGTTAGACTTTAAAAAAAAATTTACGGTGCGGAGCTCACAAATCTTCCATTGGAGTAAAATAAAACTCCCACAGGCGATACAAATATTCAAAGTCTCTTTCCCGGCCACAAACTTTTGAATAACCTTTTCTTTAGTCCCTCGTTGAAGACCACACTCGTCTGTATCGCTACTCATACTTCTGACCATCCATCAGAATATCCCAATAAAACATCCCGTGTTCCTTCGATAACATAATGCGTGAAAAGGTAACCTTGCCACAGCATCGGTGAGAGATTTGTTTTCCCTTCGTCCGGTGGGAAAACTTCTCCCAACACAACACAAGACGCGTGAACGAAGCGGAGCACACACCGTCCACGCATTCGCAATGCATAACCGAGCTGCAGATGTAAGATTGTGATCCCCATGTACATGTGTACATGTGTATGTTTACATAGGGATGACCTACCCGGTTGTTCGAGTCCGTCGCCTCGGCGAGATTCAAGCGCGTGGACCTGCTTCTTTTCTTTCCGTTTATGCTTTTCCACGCGTAAAGGAAGAGAAAAAAAAATAAATAAGCAAGCAAGGAAAAAAAGAGGCAATATCAAAATATCTACAACCCGGTTGCGCAATCTCATCATCCACTCCTAAAGCAAGTCCCAACCTTGGATTGCTCATGCATGCTTACCCACCCCTTTTCACCATCCCAGCTTGGATTTTCTCGCCTCATCAATTCCCTTCCCCGTCAAGCAATCAGCATCGCATCCATATTCTTTGATGCGATATAAAGAGGGTTGCAATACCACTTTATTGTGATTTCATCATGCCGTTTCTCTCACATCTGCTTCAAATAGACATGTACATATGTACATGGATACATCGGTCGTGGAAGCAAAATGAATTCATTTCCCATACGCATACATGATGTACGCACAGATACAAATATGTACATGTGTACATATGCGAGTCCCTCTCGGGACACTCGGCCACGGCACTCACAGCAGACTTCCTTGTGACAGGTCAACTGGTCCCCTCGTCGATGCTGCACGCTACACGCTGCACGCTGCACAGTCCGGCCAATCCTACCCACCAGGCTGCATCGATGTAACAATACAGAGACAGCACGGCCGGCAAAGAGCGGGAAAGACAAGAAGGAGCGCAACCAAGTGGACGCGAGATGAGACTGTGCAAGAAGAAGCGCGAGAAATGGATGAGTAATGAGAATGAATACACAAGAATAAACGCAAAAAAATGGATGACTAGATGAGAGCATATTATAAGAACAACCGTCACAGACAGATGAATAAATAAGAACATGCAACAACAAGCGCCATAAATCGAGAGTTATATTGAACTACACAACAAGATAGATGCATAGCCAGAATACATATTGCAGAGCAGACATGGCTGTTCCGCCACACGCGCAGCAAATGGAGCACAGGTTCCTGTACCAAGCTGCATGCTTCAATATTCAGCCAACCCCTTACAGTCTAGTTTATCAAGACATGGCAGTCTTTGAAAACGGAAACTGTAAAATAAAGTAGACGGGAACCGGACGGGATGGCTACCAGGTAGGTAGGTACCTACTTGGTACGTAAAGTAGTACGTAGATAATTGGACGTGCCGCGTGGGCATGGACACCAAAAAATCCGTTGCTAACACAAGCGCTGTGTGTACAGCTCTCTTCCTTCCTTCCTTCCTTTCTCTCTCCTCCTTGTATTCCCTCCTATTTCTTTTTTTTAGACAAGTTATTATTTCATGAGTAGGTTTACTATATAAATAAAGAGTTTCCTAATACTTTCTTTATATAGGTTCCTCCCGTCCGTCCTTTCTTTTCCCTTCTTTTATTCTTTTTTTTATTTCCTTTTTTTCAACAAGTTATTGTTTACCGATACGAACGCTCCTTGTGCGGGTTCTGCTTCCTGCGTTCCTTTTATTTTTTTTCTTTCCGTTATTCATTTTTCAACAAGTTTATCACAGCCACATCAACAGAGTGAAGTAAAAGAAAATCTATTCCAGTGCAATTCTATATGTTCAACTTGAAAATTTTGTATAAGAAAAACAAAAAAAAAAGAAAAAGAAAAAAGAACAACTGCCTCCCCCTACATGGGCACATTTCTAACTGTAAAATCTCATCCCGTCCGGGCATTACATCTTCGTTGTCTCCAGTGCCACATCAAACCCGTGTCCAACGCCGAGGGACTTACATCGACAACTTATTTGCGCGAGCGTAAATCACAAAACAACGAAAAGAGGAAAAGAAAAGACGCGAGCAGATTCAAGGGGAGAAAATGACAAAGGGACAAAAAAGAATTTACCCCATTGCGCCAGAATATACAATACATCCGCTGTGGATACCTAGCAATACAATTCAATTCAAACTGCTCGATGCCGCCGCGTGTTTCAGAAAAAATCCAACTTTATCCCCGCGGACTGTAATGACGCTCATTAATAAAGGCTGACCTGTGGCCATCCATATGCTTCGGTATGTATGTATGTTATGCAAATTTTGTTCGAAATTTTGTCACGCTGTTTCCTTGTTCAGCAGCGCGAACAACAATGATCGGGCGAGCCCGTATGGTACAATTTCCTGAGTAGGATGATGCGCGTCATGGACGAGGTCGACATGACTCGTCTCTTTATGCATTCGAGGTCCCGCGTCGCCAGCATCCAGCATCAGCAGCAACCTTAGAACATAAAGGTCGCCGCAAAGACTAGACAAGTGTAAGCGGTCGTAATCGTCTGCTCAAACTCGAACCAAGCAGCTTGACCACCAAACGCGATCTTCTTGTACTTGGGGTTCGGGTGCGCGACCATGGTCTTAGGATCGCGGATCAGCAATTGCTCACGCTCAGGCATTTGAGGGGGGTCAATGGCGTAGGCGACGGGAGTCCACATGGAATTGCAAATGAAGAGGAAAGTCAAGGGCGGCCAGAATGCGTGCGTGATCAGGCAGAGCAGCAAGGACTGAGTACTGTCGGTATTGACCCAGCAGCGCCATGACGTCAAGACAACGGAGACCAGAGTAAAGTAGACGAACACAACATGGAACCAGCCCATGAAGTTAAACAAGATGCTCCACACACGATGAAACATGTTCTTCTTCAATTTGGGGTCACGCTCATTCAGGGCCGAGCCCAACGAGCCCGTGGGCTTGAATGCCTGAACCTGTCCACCCAGCCATGTGGGCAGAATGAAGGCGCGAATGAGGCAAAGGGCGATGTAAGGTGACATCCAAAGCTGGTATCGAGAGCCACGTTGTCCAGTGTGATAACCGGAGGGAATGAAGAGAACAAACTCGCACAGACGGTTGCTGATGGTGGTAGCAAAACAGCCACGAATGAGCCAGCGCAACTGTGTCGTAGTGGCGTACGCGACCAGCGGTTTGCCCAAGGCCAGGATGACCGGAATGGCAAAGAGCGAAAGCGTGAAAGGAATAGTGTACAAGCTGAGCGATGAGTACAAGAAGCCGGAGAATCGTTGGGCAAATGTCATCTCGCGAACAACATCACCCCAGAGACAGAACTTGAGCTTGAAGGACGTGTCGACCGTTCCGATAGCCCAGCGAGTACGCTGCTTCAAGTGACCTCCAAAGTCTTCAGGCACGGTACCATATTGGAGCGGTTCGTGGACATAGGCGGTGTGCCAGCCCTTTCCAAGCATGAGAGTCGAAGTAGCCACATCTTCAGCAAGAGAGCCGAGAGGAAAGTTGCCGATATCATCTAAAGCCTCTCGACGGACGACATAGCCAGACCCAGTGCACCAGGCAACACCCATGGCATCCTTGATAGGCTCAATAACGTGCACGAAAAGGTCGAGACTCTGTGAGAGAGGATCAGATCGTGGGGTGTTGTAGAAGAGCTGAGGGGGGCAAGCGAGGGCCATCTTGGGGTCGACAAGAAGATGAGGAAGAGTTCCTCGAAGCCAGTCACGTTCAGGAATCTAGGACATTTGTGAGTGCCTTTCTTTCAATAGTACAAATCGTCCATTCCGGTCGACCTGGGTGAGCAATAGGGAAAGAAAAGTTTGGACATACCATATCAGCATCCAGGGCGGCCATGAACTGACCAGCGCCACCAGGCAGTAGATGAACCGCGTCAAGACCATAATTCAGGTTGCCGGCCTTGAAATGATGTGGCTTTCCGGGAATCTTCTCACGGGACATATACTGGAGATTTGGATATGACATGGCCAAGCGGGCTACAGCAGCCTCCAATGTTTCGGAACCGCCGTCGTCGAGAACAATGACACGGAATTTGTCATAGGGATAGTCGACGTCGCAGGCACCGCGAACTGTGTCCATGACCAGGTCGTCCTCTTCACCACAGCAAGTCACGAAAACATCGACGGTGGGCACATCGTAACCCCTCAATCGAAGCTTGGGTCGGTTTCGCTTCTTCATCGCCATCATGGTCCAGCCGTTGTGCATGAGGGGTGGAATCGCGACAAAGATTTCGACGGAGACGAAAATCCATGCACCAGTAAAGACCTTGCCTGCGGCCTGTTGTGCCCACATAATGGCAGTCATACGGAGACCGAGATAGGCAATGTAGATGAGAGTATTGGCGATGAGAAGATAGGGAGCCAAAACGAACAAGTGACGTTTCCAGCCCTTCCAGATATCGCTGTCATCTCTCTTATGGACGACTTCAATGGCATCACTATCAACCCAGTCTCTCGCGCCGGCGGGCGGCTGAGCTTTGTTAAGGAGACCAGTGAGACTGATGTGACTCTGGTTCTGTATTCATATTTCCCATTAGTTTTGCGGATTGAGTAGAAATGGGGACAGCAGATTGGATTTTTAAGGCATGTGTGTTTTGTACCATGACGATGACGGTAATGGAAACCAAACAATGATGATAGTGATGATGATAAGGGACATTGACTGCATACCATCGGGGTGCCAGGGCCTGAATCGGGGTTCAGTGGCATGCCATATCGAGGCGAAATGGACGAATCTACGGGTGTCTGTGCCCCAGTCTTCCAAGATCGGACACTAGCTCGAGATCCGGCAGCACTGTCCACGAGAGTGTGCGATTCTGAGCGACCGGCAATGGATGGCGGCCAGCCCGGAGATGCAAAATCGTCGGCATAGAGCTGAGAATTGGGTCGACCGTAGCCCGTCGTCTGCGCGACAGGCCTGGGAGTAGCCGTGCCCTCAGACGGTCGCGAGGGATATTCGTCAATGTATGCTGGCTGCGGCTCATAGGCATACTGTGAATCGTGATGATCTTGGTGTTGATGATACGGATTATTGGGGTGGTCTCGACGCTGGAAGGTGCCGATTTCCAGCATTTCCTCCTCTTCTGCCGAGTAGTTCTTCATCGTGGCGACTGGGAAACGGCGCGCGGCAAGACAGGAGAAATCTGCAAAAAGAAGAAATTAAAACGTTAATTGGACAATTCAAAGCAATAAAGCCTCCAAGGGAATCGAAGGTCCTGGATCCGAGGTCGCACAATGACCACACAACCACACACACGCCGGTGTGGTAGGCCCAAGACACATATGAACAGCGGGGGGAGGAGGACGCACGCGATATGAGCGACTGCAAGCAAGATGCCGAGCGTGCAGGCAAGCAAAGTTGCTACTCGTAGACTGGTGAGCCGTTGAAAAGCCGGGCTCTTTGGCGAGACGAGCGAAGACGATTGAGCACCTTTTTGTCTCTACTCGTTCGCTTCCCCTCTGCTGGGCTAGTGGCCACCTCGATGTTTTAATGTTACAGGAGTAAACAAAGAGTTGTGGATGGAAAGGATGACGCTGGCTTCAGCAGTGCGAAGGAGCAGAGCGCCGTTTGGAGCCGTTACCGTCCTAACGCTGGAATGTGACCCAGAAGGGCGTCTGGTGCGTGTCGTGCAAGCCGTTAATATCGAATCGAGACACCAGACGCTTCGGGGGCGGATTTGTAGGAATAGAGTGCAGGACGAACGGCCCAAGTAGTCCAAACCAGACCAGGCAGAACAGGACGACCAAACGAGTGTGGGCTCAGCGACGAGACTTTTGGAACGAACAACGGGATGAATAGACTTTGAGGATCAAGGGTTGGCAAGGATGATAAGGATAAGGAAGAGTCGGAGCGGCGCACTAGACATGAAATGAGAAAATAAAAAATAAAAACGAGATGTGCCGGATCAACGATGGAACAAAGGACCGGACAGGCAAAAGCCACGGCAGGCCTGTCGACGCACGCACGTTAGCACAACGCATGGCGCACGCAGGTACCGAGGACCCCATTACAGTCTGGTCTGGTCTCGCCTGGTGTGTTTGACCTGGAAGGGGCCTTCCTTGGGAATACGGGAGAGCCAGCTCCTTGACCCGCTCATAACAACATTTGAACCGGCTAGCCTCAGCCCGGCGCAGAGCGGCCGAATCAGGGGGGGGGGGGGTCCGCACCTCACGTCCTCGGCCTGGTCGCTTGACAAAAAAAGAAAAAGAAAAAAGAGAGAGTGGATGGGGCCGCCAGCCAGTGCTTACGTGAACACTCTGGCTGGCAGTGTCGAGATTGAGATTGAGATTGAGATTTGATGCAATCGTTGATCCATTCCCGACGGCCACGGCGGCGCCGCGCAGAGGCCTACTGGTGCAGCAGTGGTGCCACAGCGCTAGACAGCAAGTTGCCTGGCACCCGAAGCGGTGGACACAGCAAAGCGGGCGGGCCCACTACCGACTTCCCCCAGCGGCTGGTGCGCGACATTTCATTTGGGCCACAACGGTGGGGTGTGCAGAGATCAACACCGGAAGATGGCGGCTGCGTGGGTCTGAGTGGGTCCAGGTGGCATTGTGTGGCATTGACTGGCCAGGAGCGTTTGTAGCCTGTGTGGAAGGAACATTGGAGGGATTCAGTCGATCCATTTCGCACAAATAGACAAATAAGGGGGCACGCGACGGGCGGTTCGGGTCAAAAATGCCAGGACAACTCCTGCGCGTGCAGCTTGGCCTGAATTTTCCAGCTTGACTTGTGCTGGCCTTTTCGCCTGCCAGTCGCTCAGCCACTCCATGTCGTGTCGTGTCTGGTCTTTTTTGCCGCACCACCACGCCACCACACCAGACCCGGGAGGGGGGCGCCTATCGTATTTTCCACTCGCGTTCAACCGTGCCCCCGTTTGCTTGTCGTCCGTTCACACAAAGACCGGATGCGTCAACCGTTGACGTCAACCCCGCTACGCCTCCCCCGCCTTGGTAGCCGCGCAGTGTGCATATTTACACACTGTGCACGTGAAAGGGGGATTTGAAGACGTCTGGTGCTCGTGCTGGTGCTCCCTTAGCAAAAAAAAAAAAGGGCAGATCATGACTCAGATATCTAGCTCGTCACACGTATAATTTCCGGCAAAAAGGACACTGCTTGCAGGCCACTGCTTGCAGGGCGCGCATTGTTGTATGTATTTCCATATCCCATCTGCGGCGGAACCCTGCTCGGGGGTAGCGGTCTGAAGATAGCAATACGAGATTGGACAGCATTTGCCGGGTGACGGGAAAATCTCATACGCGCGACTTGCTGGACATGGGGCAGTCGTGGACAACTATTGTCTAGGTCATTATATGTGTCATGGCTGTGCAAAGCTTAGTGTCATCGTGTTCATGCAAGGCCAATGCCAACTTCGTCGTCTGGAATTAGTAACCGAAAAAAAAAAAACAGCATGGAAAAGTCACTCCATCAGACTCTGACGACATGTTTAGTGCGGGTGGGAGTCAAAGAGTTGTCAACGCATCGTACCTTGTACTATATCTACATCTCACCCCTCGAAGTATTCTACAAATCTGCTTTAGAAAGGAAGAAGACAACAATAATTAAGCGGTAGACGGGAGACAGGAACACGCTAAAATATGCAATATCCCTTTGCCAGCTAACTTCATAGCAGCTGGAACCACGTGATCTGAAACGTGGCTGCTAGTAGTGATAACTTACTTAGGTGGCACGTAATGTACTCTTAGATTTCAACGCAATTTCCGACGCGATGATTGACTGGCTCAAACCCCTGCAATAGAATACGTAATCATTCGATGGCTGTACTGTATACTTATGGTTCTTTTTATAGAATATTAAGGCAGTATAAGATACTCGCCTATTAGGATAGATCCTGCTTCTACGGCCGTGATGTACGTATGTACATACATATGTACGTACATATGTAGTTACATACAGTATGTAAGTAACTGCCTACTTTACAGTTACAAGAGCGCAGGCATAGTAACGGAACTTTTGGTAATAAAAATAACTCGCAGTGTCTTTCTTCGTTTGCGCAGCCCCGGAGGTACATGGCACCCTGCATGCCTTGCTCCTCGTTGGCACTCGCAACTCTTGCAATGCGTCATAAGACCCGGCCATAACACGGAAAGTCACATCATGCTGCTAAAGTAATGTGTATAGTTGAGAATGTTAATTCCTGTGTCTAGGGTGTCTGTCAGCACGCCTCAAATGTGGCCAGTTCTATTGGATCGCGAGACTCCAGAATCCTCAACGTTCTGACCTTGCTGGAGAGGAACGGTTTCGCTGGCAAGGGAATCCATGATTCCATACTGTACATACTACATATGTAGATGCGCTGCATTCAAAATGCATGTGTAGCACGTTATAGTTCGTCTTGGCGATGCCCGTTCCGGTCAATATCGTTTCTTGAGGTGACCCACCCAAAACTGGATATTGAAGATCGTGTTTGATGTCGGTTCTTTTCCGTAAAGATGGGATGACAGGAGCTGTTGTTGGCTTGTCAATATGATCGCATCTGGGTCTACACGGTATACACGCAAGAAGACGAGAATCCTTTTCCCCAAAAAAATTATTCTCACAATGCACAAACCCATTTTCGCCTGGGAGATCTCAAAATGGTTAGCGGGTCACGTTTAAAATCGGTCATGACGGACCGGAGATTCCTGATTCTGCCTGTTCAAACGGAATGCGTTTGGACAACAGAGGGAGTGGCTCCGTAGTTCACCGAGAGTCTATCAATCTGATTATTGATCCAGACGAGCTATTGTAATGCCACCAGGTTTTCAATTATTTGCTTTCGCGAATGTCATTTTTGTTTCGCCGCTCCGTGGAATATTCCACAGCCAGGAGGAGTGGGAAGTAACACGGACGGCGGTGGGCGCGGGGACGAATCGTGGCCAAAAATACCAATGCTCCTCCGGGCCGTTCTTCTCTTTCGCTTCCATACATATTCAGCCACACATTTTGCCGCACCCTCGCATTTGGCGTTGCAGGGATAAAGAAGCCGCTTTGTGCGACGCGATAACTCGACATTTACCGAGCAAGCTAGGGGGAGATAGGAACCCAGGTAGGCTTTGAAAAACTCTGCTAGTCATTGCGGTGCTTTCATCAACAAGATTCGGTGGCGTGGCGGTTCTGTCCCGGCCTAGTCTGCCAACAAAGAACATTATGATAGAAAGATAAAAAACAAAAGGGGGGTGGGCGTCACGAGTGCGATTGGTTTAAGCAGCCTCCCATAATCCTGGTTACAGTTCCGGTCCAGCCATGCATGATTCACATCGACGAGGCTCCAGAGCTTTTCCCAGGGCAGGGCTAGACCGAAAAGCAAAACGAAAAAAAGCAGCGCCCACTGCCAGTGGAAGGATTCTGGTCTTGATATCCGACAAAGCCCTTTCATATATTTTATTGTATCTTATTAATTTTCGTAAAAAGTGCGCGTCCTTGGTGCCTTACTGCGCTTCAAAGGACGTATTCTTGAAAAAAAGTCGGACCGCATACGTAAATGGAAAGAGCCTCGCCCCGCTGCCAGTCGCTTCCTTCACATTTCATCCTAACCCCAGTTCCAGTCCCTCCTTCCATTCGGCGTGCAAGGGCAAGGACAGCACGCTCTGTCGGTCGGTAGCTCCGGGAAGGCGCCATCACTGATCGTCACAACCACGCGCGTGCACGCACAAACCCTTTTGCCACGGGAGAGCTTGTTTCTCCTTTCTCACACCCCTCGGCTACTTTATCGGGATTCATTCTGTATCTTCGTTTCAAGCCAATGGCCCGATGCTGGTAATAGCGTCTCCGACTGGGGACTGCTCCAAAATACCAGACTCGACTTTCAGACTCGACTTTGAAACAAGGACGACGCGGTTCCAAGTAGAGTGCCCCCGCGACAGGGCAGCATCGGACTGTGCACTTCAACATAAACATCACTTTGTACACGATACATGATACATGACAGATTCAACGGACACTGCCCTCTGCCATCGTTAGAATGCATTACGTCCTGACCCCCTGTCGGAGCCGCTGCGTGTCCGGACGTGCCGGGATTAGCATATGCGCGCGAGAGAGTTTTTTTCCCCACGCGCGGCATGCCAACTCACACCGACAGAAAAACGAGAAGCAATAAGAAAACCGAATTCAAATTGAGAAGAAGGGATCCAAGATGAAAATCGAAATAAATGAATTAACAAAACCTCGGCTTGGTTATTGCACCCGATAACTCATAGGCGGTTACGAACGATGAGGCTCAAGTTGTCAAGCGCTGGCCATGCATGACGTTCGTGTAATTACCCCGCCAGTCGCGCGGTCAAACGAAGAGGCTGCTTCTCGCCTCGGCTTCTATTCCACATTCATGGGATATCCCTGCACATTGCGAGAATAGCAAGGCCTAGCCCCTTGCGTCAGAGATGTTACAGCCGCGGATGTGGAACCACCAAAACGGCGGCTTCTTCGGTATTGTGGAGATTACCGCCCATGTCCGTGGACAGGGGGGCATTGGGGGGATTGGGGTGAAGTGCTTTGGCTGTGTGCGTGCGCGTGTGCGCGTGTGCGTGCGTGCTTGCGTTTCTTTTCCCCCTCTGTCCCTCTCTCTCCCTCCCTCTTGCGCTAGTGAGGAGGGCAAAATAGCTCAGCAGGAGTGGCATGGAAAAAGCAAGTAAACCTTCCGGGAACTAAACAGTATTTTATTGTACTTGAGTAAGGTCTAAAACCACAGCGGAAGGCTTCGCGCTAGCTGGCGGCGCAGGGGATGGCGCAGGGGATGGCGCAGGGGATATCTGGTAACGCTGTTGATCAGTGATCGTTGATCAGCCCAGTCCGGAATGACCGCTGGCCTGTCTGGATTTCGCGCTGGGCGCCGGGCGCTGGTTGTGCGTCATGGTGCCCAACTTTTTCTCGTTCCCATTCCTTCTTCGCTTTTACCCGCTGCCCAGGCGCGCGTGTTCGCGGGTCTGCCTCGTATGTATGGTGTGTGGTCTGGTAGTAGATGCACAAAACAAGACAAACCAAAA
>SRPT01000552.1:0-20981 GCA_018360205.1 Claviceps digitariae | reverse complement strand
TTTTTTCCTCTTTCCGTTTCGGACACCGCAACGTCTCGGAGCTGTGGAGCGCTGGTTCTAGCAAAGTATGTGTATGCGTCTGTTTTGTCAATCATGATGGGGAGATGCGCTAGCGCAACTGTCACTTTTTTTGTTTTCTTTTTCTCTTCTTTCTTTTGTTTTGTATTTGATTCATCGTCCTCTACGGTGACTCCGTGCCCGTCAACGCAATCACGCTATCCTTCCCGACGGAACCCTACTGACAGAATAGAAAAGAAAAGAAAAAATCAGTGGCGTCAGTCCTTGGGACATGTCAGGTCCCGATCCAAGCCACCGCATGGCCAAAACTCTAACCACTGCATCTCCCGGCAAACGCATCGGTTTAGACTTTTCGGGAAAAAATAAAAAAATAAATAAAATAAAATAAAATAAAAAACGTGAACCGTGCCTCCCCATCAGACCATCTTGCCGTAGTGTGCAGGTCCAGTCAAGGTCGATCATTGGCAGGTCGACCTCCGGCATGCGATCTGCAAGACCTTTTTCCGTCATCAGTCCTGCCCCTTGTACATCCATGGCTGCGGCTGAGGCTGGAACTACAACGGACCTGTCGTATGCGGTCTAGTCTCACCCATGATGCACGAATAGTCTCGGGGGCGGGAAAAAAAAAAAAAGGAAAAAGGAAAAAGGAAAAAGGATAACGAAGAGGAGATGTGAAGCCAGCGTTAGCTCCGATCTCTCTGTTTTGTTCGGCACTACATTGGCATGGAGATGCGTGCCTGGCAGAAACAAGCAGATGAGCAGATGGCAAATATGCTCGAATCGTCTCGGTATCGTTTTGTTGTTTATGCTTTGCCCGGATATAGATATATTGCTTAAAGCGTCAGCCGCAACTGCGAGGACCGATTCGCGCGTGTATTCACATGGCGTCTCATTCACATCGTGCTTGGACATGTCACAGTCTCGCGACTCAGTCAGCAATTCCTTCCCATTGCCTGCCTTGGACCAGCACTGCAATGCTCTCCCTCATTCCGTGCAGTCGCTCAACGAACCCCCCGGTTATGTGTACAAACATTGCCCGGAATGTCGTGCCCTCTGGAGGCAAATCTCCCACTCTAAACATCTAGTACTGATTCTTTGTTGACGCTGGCCTCTTTTCCTTGGCCTTGGCATTCTGGAACCATTTCGTAGATGACCGGGGGTGGTCTGGTCAAGACTCTGGAACTCGGAGCCTTGCAGGTCATGAGCACGACGGAGCTAGATCATGAAAGCGGCGAGGGACGCTCGACAGTGCAGCAGTCATGAGATGTGGTATTTAATCAAAACTTGATATTTTGACCTAGTAGTTGCGTTTGACTGTAAAGCCACCGACCGCAAGGCCGGGCCGTCAAGACGCCCTGCCACGAGGCCTCACGTCAGCAGTGTTGGCAAGGCCAAACCAGACCTGCAACGGTAACATGTTGGTGAGCCGCATTGTGCGGCTGTGTTCCGCACTGGCTCTATCAGACCAGGGTCTCGAGCATTTCGTGCTCCTTTTTGTATTGACAAGACATGTTTGCGATTGTGTTGCTGATTCCTCTCCAACACCAAACATCCTCTATAACACCAAATCAACCGTCTTTGGCTATTTACGTGAAAATAGGGGCGGTGCGGTTTGTGCTAATTAGATGGGGACATTTCTTTCTTGATAGTGATGCCCGCAAGTAGCAGCAGCAGGAGCAGCATCTATGAGTGCATCCCTTTTGACCTGATGGTTGAGTCATGTAGATGAACATGCCAGCTTCACTGCATACGGACATTCAGGGTAATGGGGAAGAGGCAGTGACAAACGGAGCATCAGCAACAGCATCAGCATCGTTGGAGAGGTCTATTTTTTCAAATCTATTACAGCTGCAATGACAAACTTGACCGCCGCCGCTCACGGACCTCCTGACCGCAAGACCGGATTGAGGACGGACACGTTCCGCGCGTGAGTCAGGCGTCTCTGCGCACCGGCTCCGGAACCGGCTCCGGCACCGTCGCCCAACCGAGGCAGAAGGCAATGCGCTGGTTGAGACGATGCAGCGCGAGTACACCGCGTCATACATGCATGTATCTACATATGTACAAGCACATACAAGCAGGTCTCGGCGGAACTGGAGACTCGAATTCCGGCATTTCGCTCTATCCTCCTTCGCTCTAACCTCCCTCCGTCAAGGGAGAAGACAACAGAGAGCAACAGAGCGCTCTCCACTTTGGCGTCCTTTTCCCCGTCGCTTTTGTCCGCTATTTCCGGGGTATCGTCCTTTCCGGTTGGGCGTTTGGCCGTTTCCCCGTTTGCTTGTCAGCGGATGACAGGGCGAGTTATCGAAAGTGCACTGCCAGCAGAGTGATGGGCGTGTAGTTTGATGGGATTCAACAAGTCTTGCAATGTCTCAATCTGTCAAAGCATCATAGAGACGGAGAGAGAGGAAAGCAATCAACACTCGGCGCCAAGCAGCGTTCAATCAACAGACTGTCCTATTAATATATGCAATACCGCCCAGACCAAGACGGGACATAATTCACGAAGAAAAAAAAAAAAAAAAGCCTCGGCTGAGAGAGCCCCCCCGGGCAGGAGGAGGCTGTGGCAGGACATGGTCATGATACATGATGCATGATCCATGGCCGGATATCTCGGCCACATGGGTCGTTTGTCTACCCGAGGACGGGGGATTCGTGGGTGGGAATGCAGGAATTCTGATGTGCTGGTCAGTCAGCCTGGAAGGGGAGGGGGCCTTGGACTGAAATGTCAAGTCAATCACATGTGGGGGCCGCTTGGCCTTGAATTGAAGAATGTCTCTGTGGATGTTTCCGCGAGAGTTGACATGTAATTCAATTCCTCGCTCGCGTCGCGGTGATTTGTCTTTGGAGATGGGGATGGGGATGGAGAGGGGGGAATGAGGAATTGTGGACGGACGCGGCAGAACTGTGCGATGTGTATTCTCCGATTGTACCGGGGACAAGAAGCAGAAGATGAAGAAGGAGAAGAAGAAGAAGCAGAGCGAAAGGGGCGGAAGTGGTGAGCTGACAATTGGCATCTTGTTGGCCACCCACACGCAAACATGCCAGCGCGGCCTTGTTGGACCTGAACCCGCCCGTCGCCCCACTTGGCTGATACCACGGTATCACCAATAAACAACCAGATGAAATAAAAGGAAAATGGAAGAATATAAACAAGAACAAGAAGAAAAGAAGAGAAGAGATTAGAAAAAAAAACGAAAAACCTCAAAGGAAACAAAACACTAGACACACCAGAGGCCGCCAGTTGTGTTCCCATCATCCCACCTTCGCACAAAAGTGACAAAGTGACAAACCAAAGTGGATACTTAAAGTACCTGGCCCTGGCCCTGGCTGGTCCCGCTCGCCACGCCGCGCGCCACTCCAATTGACTTGTTGCACGACCAGGCACGCCGCGCCCGGGGTAACTTTGCAGTACTCAGCATCTCGGTACCTTTCCATCCAAAACGACTGCCCCGGCCAGGCCAATCCCCCATATACCCGGCCCTGGACATCCCAGTACCCATGTACACGTGTACCCAGCCCCCAAGTACCGATCCAGGTACCGACCCAGCTGAACAGTGGCCCACCCCACCCACAACACCCAGACACCGCACCGGGCTCAGACACAGCGGTCCGGGCACCAAAGACACAGAACAAACGCACCCAACCCCCAAGGGAATGAAACAAGAAGCAGAAAAGCAAAAAAAAAGAAAAAAGCAAAGAAAAAAAAACACGAACAACGCACCTGCACAAACCTTACTCTTCCATCTACTCTTTTTTTTCACTCACTCACTCACTCATCCTTATCCTTGCCCTTCCTACACACAACACTCCCTATTTTCATAGTCACTCCTTTATTTGATTTTTTATTATTACTACTACTATTACTACTATTATTATTATCATCATTATTATTCCACACGCACACGCACACGCAAACACTCACGCGCTTTACGTTTTATCGTTTCTCTATTTGCCATGTCCAACTCGACAAATTAAAACCAGAACTCTTTTTTTTTTTTTTGCGAAAAGGAGAGAGAGAGAGAGAGAGAAAGCGCCTTGCTTGGCGCCACCACTCGCCCCCTTCTTTTTTACCCGCCCGTCCGGGAAAAGGACCACAACCACCACCACCACCACCCCCCTCTTTTTGATCATGGCATCACGAAGGATGTTGTCGAGATGCGTGTATGGCGTGTTGATGACCAGAGCGGCGGCACAGCTGTCACAGGCACAACTGTGTGCGAGCGTGAATACCGCGTCCAACGATCCAAGTACGAAAAAATCCCGGTTGCGTGTTTGTTTTCTCGATTGCCGCGTGGCAGGAATGGACGGAACGGAAGAGGAAGAGGAAGAGCAAAGAGGAAGACGAATGAGATGAACGAGCAGGACAAGAACAACATGCAGAACAGAATACTAACCATCCTGTCGCAGCACCAAACACATACCAGAGCGTCGGAGCCTGCTCCTCCACCTGCGGCACACAATACGCCTACGCCGTCCTGCAGAACAACCTGTGCTGGTGCTCCAACTACGGCCCTGATGAGTCGACGCAACGCAACAACGCCTGCCACCTGGCCTGTCCGGGCTATCCGGCCGACACGTGCGGTGGTGCCGGCGGATTGTACAGCTACGTGCTCGTGAATGCAGCCCTGGTGCGCGGCACCAAGGGCGGTGGCGACGACTCAGATTCCGGCGACGAGGTACGATGTTGCAGTTCCAGGGGGGGGGGGGCAGATGACGATGCGTTTTTCTCTCTGCAGAAGAAGATAGCGAAACAAAAAAACGAAAATGAACTTCACAGCTAACTCCATCATAGAAACCCCATCGCTCATCATCGCCACCATCATCACCACCACCATCACCACATAACCAACCCGCCACCCCCCCTCCCCACGTCCAAACCAAGACCCTTGACGGCATCGTCCAAACCGTCACCGTCACTCCCACCGACTACGCCTCGACCTCGGACCCCTCCAACACCCAACCACCAGCCTCTTCCTCCCAACCCGCCGTCTCGACCGGCGCCCTCGTCGGCATCGCCCTCGGCTGCGTCCTAGCCGTCATCCTCGCCATCGGCGGCACCGCCTGCCTCATCCTGTCCAAGAAACGCACCCGCAACGGCCACCTTCTCGACGACACGGCCAGCGCCTCCGCCACCGCCGCCACCGCCCGCGCCCGCGGCGCCAGCAGCAGCACCATCCTCAGCGAAACCAGCACCGCCGCCCTCACCAAGAACCCCTTCGCCGACGGGCCCCTCGCCCTGTACGGACAGCGCGACCGGGCCGGCAGCATCGAGACCATCCGACCGCCCAAGGAGAATTGCCTGCGGATCGTGAATCCCGATCCGCCCGAGAAATGAACTTTGCTTTGCTGTTTGGTTCTTTTTCATTGCGTCTTGTTTGTCTTTTTTATGTAGCTCACGTGGTGTGCACCTCTTCTCTCTGTATCTCTGTCTGTCTTTTATATCTTGTGGCGCAGACGAGCACGGCACGGGTACGGCACGGCACGGCATGGCATGGAATGCACTGGCATGGGGTCCCTCTTGTACACCCGTCGGATTTGTAGGCACGGAAGCGAAACGACACTTTCTTTGTTGGTCATTGGGATGTTTTTATCTAGAGCATTTATATTTCTTTATATATATATTCGAGATACGATTTCATCGCGCCTTTTTTTTTTCTGCGTAAGAGTAGTAGATCCACGGACTTTAAACCGTAAGAGGTGTGAGTGCTGGGATGTTGGAGTGCATTCATGTCTCGTTATATACATTCGGGATACGATTTCATCGCCCCTTTTTTTTCTTTCTGCGCAAGATTACGTCTTGAGGATTTTGAATCGTACGAGGTGTGAGTGCTGGGGAGTTGGGATATGGCATGACGGGTGGTTGGGTGGTTGGGTGGTTGGGTTGCCAAGACTTATAGCTTGACTGAACGGCCGACGTGTCAGGCAGTGCGAGGTTAGAGGTTAGATTGGGAGGCCTCGGTGCCGGGAATATCAGACCATGTACCTACATAAGTGGTGGGGGTGACGGACGACGGGTGTTGGGACATGCAGGTATGTGGGATCGTTGCGGCGCGAGCCAATTGGGAATGTATGTATCTTTTATACTGAATCATATGCATATATAAGTATGTATGTATGTGGCTGCGTCCTGGCTGGAGAAGAATATTCGTCATGCATTCATTCCTGCACGCGTCATTCATGTCCTGCGGCCATCGTTCGCTCAGTCTTGCTCGTCGCTCGCTTGGAGCCGCACGCCGCCCGCCGCTCGCCGCACACAGCCGACTCTGCCGGACAGACGGCTCAAGCCAAAGTAAAAGATGGGATGGTTTATCGGGCACCAGCTCTGGCGTAAATGGCACCAAAAATGTGGCGCAGTGTGGCGTAAGACCTTTACTACTAAAAAATAATAGAAGTATAAAAGTATATATAAGGATATAGAATAGTATATAAAATATAGTAAAATATATATAAAATACTATAGAAATTTCTTTAAATATAAAAAAAAGTATATATTTTTTATATAATTTATTAAAATTTATATAAAATTATTAATATTTTAAATAATTATTTAAAATTAAATAAAAATAATTTAATACTTAAAATATATTATATATATAGTTATTAATTTATAAAATAAAAATTTACTTTTTAAAAATATTTATATATTTTTTTTATTATTTTTTTAAATATAATAAAACTTTTTAAATCTTTATATATTTATAATTATTTATATAAAATTATATTTTATTATATATTAATATTTATAGCTTTATAATTATAATAAATAAATAAAGCTTTAAAGTATTTATTAAACTTAAATTTTATAATATTTTTAAAATAATTTATAAAAAATAATAAGTTTTAATTTAATTTATAATAAATATAAATAAATATTTAAAATATTATTTAAATTATAATTATTTAAAAATAATTTAGTTTTATTTTTTAGAATTTATTTTAAAGTTATATATAATTTTAGTTAATTATTATATATTTTTATATATTTAAGAGGTTTAAGTGACATTAATATCCGACTAAGCCTAGCCACACTTTTGGTGCCATTTACGCCAGAGCTGGTGCCCGATAAACCATCCCTAAAAGATTAAAGGGGGCTCATGCAACGGACCCGCTCCTCAGCACGCCGACGCCGACTGGATGAAAGATGAAAATGCACACTCACACTCACACAAGAGCAAATCTTCGGGATCCCCTCGGACCCACTCCACGCTGATGAAACACCCGTCCATCTGCCGACATGCAACCACCTCCACACCATGAGCCTCCTTAGATTATATAATCTGGTTCTCGACCTGCATTGCGGGCAGGGAAAATGACCGAGGGGCAAGGCACATGCACCGGCGGCGGCGCAGCGTCGCAGCCTTGCAGCGGTGGGCCAATCAGGCCCGCGCCCACCATGCAGCGAGACCAGTCTCGTGAGTCTTCTCGTCAGTCCCGTCTGGTCGGAGTCGATGGGCTCGAATGGGAAGGATTGGGGATTGGGGGCCTGCCATTTCAGCCGGATATGCTGCTGTCGTATATGAGTCCTGAGTCCTGAGTCCTGACACGGACACGCAGGCCCAGCGGGAGATTTAATCTGCCAGTAAATGAAGTGAACTTTCTTTTTCTTGTTTATTTTTTTTTTGTTCTTGTTGGCCTTTTTTTCCCTTTTTCCCGTTTCTCTCAAGATCCCAAGAATCCTTCCCAAGAAGAAGAAAAACAGAGAGAGAGACGTCTGTGGAAAGACTAAAAAAGCATCCAAACCATCATTCTTGTCACTCCTTGACCTCGCCGCCTTTTACGATATTTTTTTGTCACATCCGTCCGTCTTCCCACCAGACCCAACCAACAACAAACAACAACAT
Organism: Claviceps digitariae; assembly: GCA_018360205.1. Classification (NCBI taxonomy): domain Eukaryota; kingdom Fungi; phylum Ascomycota; class Sordariomycetes; order Hypocreales; family Clavicipitaceae; genus Claviceps; species Claviceps digitariae. Next base: position 13,119 of record SRPT01000552.1, on the reverse strand, counting down.
CATCATCATCATGCATCTCTTCGCTGCAGCCTCGGCGGCTGCCACGTGCCTGGCTGCCACCGCAGCCGCCCATTCCGCCACCTCGATGCAAATGCTCGACAGCATCGTCGCTCGCCATCAGGGCATCATCGACTCGGGCGCCGCCAGCAGCACTCTCGAGAGCGGCATCCTCGCCCAGGCCATCGCCGCCGTCATCACGGACAACCCGTCCACCAAGTCGCGATACGCGCCCTTCCTGACCCGTGTCCTCGATGTCGCCTCCTCCAAGGGCCTCACCAACTGCACCTACGCGAGCCTGCGCCCGCTGGACCGCTTCGCGCTCGCCACCGGCATCCAATGGGCCATTGACTCGCGCGAGGTGACCGTTTCGCCGCAGACTCTCGAGGCTCACGCCGCCATCAGTGCCTCCTTCGCCATGCAGAAGCGCAATCCCGACGGCGGCATGTGGTACTATGTCTACCCGGAATGGAGCTACCTCGACGGCATGTTCTCTGTGCTGCCCTACATGGCCGCCCAGCCCAACGCCGACTACCACGACATGATGCTGCAGATCAACCTCCTCCGCGAGCACTGCACCCAGTCCAACTCGTCGCTCCTCGTCCACGGCTACGACTGGTCCCGCAAAGCCGTCTGGGCCGACAAGAAGACTGGCGCCAGTCAGTATGTCTGGGGCCGCTCCCTGGCCTGGTTCCTGGCGGGCCTGGTCCAGACCTGGGATCGATTGTCGTGCGACGAGGGCAAGTCCACGTTCGGAGCAGACCCCTTCCCAGTGTGCCAGCTCATCCAGAACACCACCACCCAAGTGTCCACTGCGCTGCTCAAGTATGCTGACCCCACAACCGGCGCTTGGTGGCAGCTGGTCACCCTCCCCGGCCAACCAGGCAACTACCTCGAGAGCTCCAGCACCGCCCTCTTCGTCTTTTCCCTCCTCAAGGCTCTGCGGAGCGGTCTTCTCCCCCAGGAAGACGGTCCGGGGCCAAAGTTCAAGCGCGCGGCACTGAAAGCCTACAAGTACACAAAGGATAACTTTGTCACCTTCCACGGCGTCAATGGCACCATTGGATTCAACAAGACGGTGTCAGTGTGCAGTCTCAACTCAACCGCTACCTACGAGTACTACACGAAGCAGCCTCTGGTGCCCAACAGTCTGCTGGGAGAGTCGGCTTACATTTTGGCCTCGTTGGAAGTCGAGCGCCTCCGTCGTTGAGTTGAGGGGACCGGGCTATGTGTTTGAAGGGCTGCGCTTGAACTTGAAGGGGTCGTACTAGAGCAAAACATGCGTTTGCCACCATTTTTAAAACACGTGTTGACACGTTAAGTTTTTTTTTTCCGGCTTTTTCCCCCGGTTTTTTGCTTTTTTTTTTTTTTGTCGTTACTCGTCTCTTCCTGTTCATGTACTTTTTTTTGTCCTTCTTCTTCTTCCCCTTGTGTTTTTCGGCCAAACAGGCGTTGCGGGTGGTGCTCTCATTTCAAAAGCGACAGCTACCCGCATCCCTGGGTAAAGCTGCTCAAGTCAAAATGCCCTGCAAGTAGACCATGAAGCTATGCCAACAAAAAAAATACAAGAATTCTAGATTCGTTGCATCGACTTGTTTCTTTCCCGTGATTTCTTGCGCTTTTGTCTTCGGGTTTTCCCCTGTCAATTGTTAAGCTGAGTTGCCGAAAAAACTGGTAATCTTCCGCGACCCAGGCGCTGTGGTGCATTTTTTAGGACTTTTGTGCTCATTCTTGGTCGAACTGATTTTCGGCCTTGACGTTTGCAAAGTTGAAGCCGACGCCGGCTTCTTCAACGGCGGACTAGCAGTGCTCGTTGCGGACGGTCTTTTCCGCTTATGGGTGTCCTGCGTTGACACATCAACCTCGTCATCATTCACATCGTGCTCCCCCTCCTTTTCTTTTGGTCGCGACTCCTTTTCAACGACAAAGGTGCCTTGCTGTATACTCTTTACATCCTTGTCTTCCTTCTTGGGCTTGGCGGAAAAGAAATTCGCAATATTAGACTTGTTCTCCTTACTATCCAGCGGAATAACAAAAGAAGGCGAGTCATTCCCCACTTTCCCAACCTCCTTCTTCACAGGATAGACACGCAGCTCGCCTTCAAACGGCCTCAGCAGCGTCTGCAGCTCGCGCGACCACGTCCACCGCCCCGGATCAACCCACCTCCTCATCTCGTCCGATCCCGGCTCCAGAATAACGGGCATGCGGTCGTGCAGGAACTTGAGCTGCGCATTGGCATCCGTAGTGATGATGGTGTAGGTGTAGAGTTTTTTTGCGTCGCCGGACCGGTCCTCGTCCCCGTACTGGACACAATCCCACAGTCCGGCAAAGCACATGAGGCGGCCATCGGATCGGGTGACGTAGTGAGGCTGTTTGTCCTTGGGGCCCGTCTTGAGCCACTCGAAGAAGCCCTGGGCGACGACGATGCAGCGCTTCTTGTTCTTCATCGAGGTCCACATCCCGCCGGAGTTGCTGAGGGAGTCGTCGCGACAGTTGATGGTGCGCATGAGGGTTTGGTAGTCGGGGTTGCGCTTGGTCCAGGAGGGAATGAGACCCCATTTCATGGATTGCAGCTTGTATTTCGCTTGCTTGGTGTTTGAGCTGGAACGGCTATCTCCTGGCTCGTCCGCGTCATTCTCACCATCATCATCTGCATCGTCCTTGTCGTGGGAGTGGGAGCGAGGGCCGGCGCCCCAGTCGGGCGTGTCAGCTCGGTAGACGACTCCATGGTATCCGGGGGCAAAGTTGTAGGACTGACGGGGCGCCTCTGGGCCGTCATCGTCTACGGCGTCATCAACGGCCACGTTGTCATGTTGGAGCATTTGCCTGATTTGAGAGGGGCGCTGGGGGAGTGAAGAAACGACATTGTCAGACTGGCAAGTGGATGGGGACGGAGGCTCGTAGTTGAATGAAGTCAATGGACAGCAGGACGTACAAGAGACAGCGCATATCGACCGCACATGGTGAATGTCGGACGGATGAAGCCAGCAAGCTATGATGTTTATTTCATGTTTTACGCTCATCGGACTGAAGAAGCTGAACGAGGTTGAACAAGCTGAACAAGCATGACTGTCAAAGGGATGATGGCTTAATGGCGTCACGTGTGTGTAGTGGCCAAAGCACTTTGGACGTGGAGGGAGGAAAGAGCACTGAGGTCACGCCTTCCGTACCTGGTTAGACGACATCTGGGTTCCGCACTCTGGATTCTGGATTCCGCATTCTGGCGCCAACGTTGAAATCCACCTCGCGCCCATCGTCGTGATGCAAGCGCCGCCCTCCCGTGCCTCGGATCCGCCGCCCGGATCTCACGACTGTCCCGACTGTCTCCTCTGCGGATCCAGCATCTCGCTCGCCGCCATCAACACCCGCAGCGAGGGATGGAAGGCCGTTGCCCAGCAGCTCAGCCACGCATCATCACCATCATCGCCATCCACACCCCGCCACACCCGCCAACCCCTCGTCCCGCCCAGCTTCATCTACCCGGCCCCCTCCCCGTCACAGGAAGCCCGCGTCGTCCACTCGGCATGCTGGAGCATTGCTGCCAAAATATGGGGTACAAAGGCCTTCACCACGGCCGAGCTGGATGGCTTCCTCGACTGCGCGCGCAACGTCGGCCCCTTTTTGCCGGACATTCCCTTCAAGGAATCCCCAGAGCAGTTGGATGTGACCATTGACCATTGCCTCGACGCCCGCGATCTGGACGACGGCGTCCGTCGCGAAACATCATCAACCCCGACGACCGCAACAACACCGACACAAAGACAAAATGATCGCGACACCGTCCTCGACTGGGAGGCCATGCAGCGCAGTCTGAAGCAGGAGCAGCTCACGCCTCCCTCCCTCATCGACATGCAGCGGCACCAGCTCCCGCCCGACCTAGAGAGCTTCGTCGGGCACACTCTCCGCGACGCCTCCGCCATGCGCAGCAGTCCAGACCCGGATCTCCGATTCTGGGCACAAGTCCTGGCCATGTTGGCCAACAGCCCGGCTCCCGTCTTTGCCAAGCACGCGCCGCACCGGGCATTTCACCTCGCCCAAGCGCTGCGCAATCTGCACCTCGGCGGGCTGTCGCGCTTCCCGCACACGACCAACTTCGACATCGTGCGTGCCAACGCCCTCACCATCCTGCTCACCCTGCTGCCCATCCCACTGGAGGAGCTCGAGCCGGTCCCCGAAGCAAAGCGCGGCACGAAACGCGCGGGTTTGGAAAGACCGCGAGCCGTATCGCTCGATACCATCCCTTCCTCCTCCCTGTCCTCCTCCTCCTCAATAACACCACCCTTTCGTCTCAATTTTTACACCCTCCGAAGACAACGCGTCGCCAACACCATCCAGGACCGCAACCTCGTCCCCGGCATGAAATACCTGCGTTGCATCGACTTTAACGTCTCACGCCCAGCAGAGCAAACCGATCTTGTGCCCTCCATCACAGCTCTGTCGGGCATCCGCCTCATACGTGACCACCTCGGTGTCATGGCCGTGCATGCCCGAGACGGGATCGACTGGCTTCGCGTATGGCAGCAGGATGATTCGACGCCCCTGACCGCAGACATGGCCCTTCAATTCACCTCTGCAGAATGGGATTCCGGCGCCCACAATGGCACCCTGACCATCACAGCAGATGTAAGTGTGTGATGTTTTCTCATCCAATTCCATGCCTCCACGCCCACACCCGTGACTATCGTAAACTAAGCCCGTCTGGGGTCCCACAGACGGCCAAGGACGTGACAGTCGAAGTGCAAATAAGCCTGCTGTAGATGTTTTGCTCTTTTTTCTTTCTTTCTTTTTTTTTCTTTTTTTTCTTTCTTCTTTTGCGCGATTTACGCGTTTATGGGTAGTCAATCCCTTAGGCACCCTTACATACATCTATAATGGATGATGAAGGATGTAAACCGTAACAGTTGCTTGATAAACCAAAGAAACATGAAAGTCATCTTGTTTACAAATACAAACTACGATGCCATTCGTACAAAAGGAGGGGTCTGCCAACTCGGGGGCCGCATACACCACCACCACCACCGTCCATGTATTTTCATATATACATAAAAATACACAGCACCTCGCCCACACACCCCCTCACTTTGACAAAAAACTCTGAAACGCCTCCTGCGCAATCACCACATTCCCCACCGCCCGCAGCCTCTTCCGCCCCTCCTTCTGCTTCTCCAGCAGCTTCCTGCGACGCGAAACGTCGCTGGCGTGCAGCTTGGCGAGCACGTCTTTGCGGAAGGGCTTGATGGTTTCGCGGGCAATGATTTTGTTGCCTACTGCGGCTTGGATGACGACTTCTGGGGTGGGTGTTAGTGTGTGTCTTTTCTTTTTTTTTTTCTTTTTTTTTCTGCTATCTTTAAGATATATTTCTTTTTTTCTTTTTTCTTTTTTTTTTCTCCTTTTTTTCTTATTTAAAATATATATCTTTCTTTTTCCTTTTTTTCCTTTTTTTTTCACTTCTTATTCCTCTTATACCGTAAAAAGCTCTGCCAAGAGCCTTGATATATAAAATATTCTCCTTCTTTAGAAAAAAAAAAGAAAGAAAGAAAAAAAAACCTACCAAACATCTGCCGATCAACATGCTCCTTAAACTTCGACACCCACCGCCGCCCAATTCGATCGGCCTGAGACCCGTGCACGACCCGACATATGGCATCCACGGGGTGCTTATTGACTAGCAGCTGTATTTTGGCGAGCTTGCTCTCACGCCAGCCTATGTCTTCGTAGTCGAGCGTGGCGTATCCCTTGCTGTGTTGTCGCGAGAGGCCATGCGTTTCTTTTGTCAGTGTATGCATGATGGAAATGGTGTTTTGGGGGGACAGGAGAATAGGACGTTGATGACTTGGACATCATGTTTTAGACTTGGTTTCGGGGGCGGGACACGTACGTTGCTCCTTTGAGTTTGTCGAATAAATCTTCGACCAATTGCGCGGATGGCAAATCATACACGAGAATGACTTGGGTGCCGTGAAAGAACTCGAGGCTCTTTTGCTCACCCCGGTTTGCTTCGCACAGCTCAATCACCCGGCCGAGGTACTCTTGTGGAACCGTCATGGTCGCCCGGACGTAGGGCTCAAAGGTTTGCGACATGCGGATGCGGTGATCCGATGCGTCGGGAAACAGCGATGGGTTCTGAATCACTTCGGACGAGCCGTCGGGCCAGATGACCTTTGTCGGCACCGTGGGCTCCGTGATGATGACGCTGCGGCCGTGCTCCTGCTTCAGCCGGTCCTGGAAGACGGAGCAATGCAAGCTGCCCAGGAATCCGAGGCGCCAGCCCGCGCCCAGCGCTTCGGAATGGTCCTTTTGCAGCGTGACGCTTCGATCGTTGAGCACCAACTGGTTGATGCTGTCCGCCAGGCGCGAGTAGTCGCCCTGATCCGTGGGGAAGGCCGCCACAAACACCATCGGCTTGGGCTCCTCAAAGCCAGGGCACGGCTCCACGACATTTTCGTTGCCGACCGTTGTGAACGTATCGCCCAGCTTGGCATCCTGGATTCTCTTCATCCCCGGGTTGAAGTACACATAGCCGACTTGTCCGGCGCGCAGTACCTTTTGCGGTGTCCCGTCCGGATACTGTATACCGACCTGTCCAACCGTGTACTTGGTCCCCGTGCCGAGCGAAATGACATTGTCTCCCGCGCGTATCGTTCCGTCAAATAGTCTGACTAAAAGGACCACGCCCTTGAACGTGTCGTACCACGAGTCCACGAGCAAAAACTTCAGCGGCTTCTTCTCATCGCCCACCGGGTGCGGCATCTTTTCCACAACCGCCGGCAGTACGTCCCCCACTCCTTTGCCCGTCTTTGCGCTTACGAGCACCGCGTCCTTGGGATCGAGTTCGAAGGTGGTTTCCATCTGGTCCAACACCCGAGCGACGTCTGCGGATGGCATATCAATCTTGTTGATGACGGGGACAAGCGCCAGGTCCTGCGCAAAGGCAAGGTGAAAATTCGAAACCGTCTGGGCTTGGATGCCTTGGCTCGCATCGATGAGCAGCAGCGCACCTCCGCAGCTACCATAGGATCGAGTGACTTCGGCGCGAAAATCGACGTGGCCGGGCGTATCGACGAGATGGAGCAGATAGTCCTTGCCTCTGTGATTGTAGAGCATGGTGCATGTCTGGGCCTTGACTGTAATGCCTCGCTCGCGCTCCACGTCCAGTTTGTCCTACATTGAAGGTTGGGTTTTTTTTTTAGTTTATTTTCTTCACATCCAAGTCAGCTTCTCTCAATCGCCCCTGCATCACAAACTGCATCCGAAAAAAAAATACATCCCATCCCCCCCCCCCGCCCCCGAGTCGCGCTGAAGCAAAACGACGCACCAGAATCTGCTTGTTGGCATCGCTTGCCGTGATTGTCCCCGTTAGCTCCAGCAGGCGATCACTCAAGGTGCTTTTCCCATGGTCGATATGGGCGACGATGCAGAAATTTCGATATCGCTCGATGGGAATGGCGGCGATGCGAGCTTCCAGCTCGGCGGGCGACGGCTTGGCGGCAGTTGCATTTGCATAGGCGCGGCGGAAAAAGAAAGTAGACTGGATTGGCAGCTGCCGTGGCCGAGTCCAGGCTCTCGCAGCTCTCCAGGCCCAGTTCATCTATATGTCTGTGAGGAGTCGTGCATTGGGATGGGAGTTGCCAGTTGGTCTTGACGGCAGACCGAGGAGCTGTCCGACGGTGGTGAAGCAGTTTGTCAGAGTCCAGGCTGATTACCTAAAGTACTTGGTACATGTACCTACTTAACCTACAGTACCTGTCATGATTTTACCCCATTTACTTGCGGCACGACACATGCGACCAGACGCCACTTTCTAGGCATCTTTCATGGTACATATGTAATTCAATCAAGCATCCCATGCGCATAAGACTGTTTTATTGGATGGATCCCCCTAGTCATGTACCTTATAATTCAATCAACCGGGGTTTGTATTACTCCTACAACGGGCTATGTATAAATTGTATGCCAAAAAGTACCTACCACCCCCTGCAACACAAGAAAGCTGCTGGATGCCAAAGTTTACCCCCGCTCATCGGAAAGCCGCATATCTTATCTGTTGTCAAGGAGCTAGATTTCTGTTTGTTTATGAATGAATTATTTGTTTTCTTCTTTTTAAGAAAAAAAAAAAAAAAAAAAAAACTAAACAGGGACTGATATGCCCGTCACAGGACGAATACAAACCTCCCTCCCCCTTATTTATCCCAACATGTAGGATAAGTACCTAGGTAGGTAGGTAGACAACTATACTCCAAGCACACACCCACCGTGATCTCCACGTGCTTTCAGAACAGACTCAAACCTCCACGTTCCGTTATACACAGCATTAAGTAGACATGCTACCAATCAACAAACAGGGACAAAAAAGGAAAAAAAAGTCTTTCACATGTCTCTTTCATCACACAGTCCTAATACAAACAGGAGCATCTGCCCCAATACCGCACTCGCTTCCAAAAAATGCTGCTTGTGGAATTTGATACAATTCGCCCGCCCAAACTCATGTCCCAGCCAGCCAAGTCGCCATTTCCTGATCTTTTCCATAAAAAAAAAAAAAGAACGACCAAGGTATACAGTGCCCCAATTATAATGCGGAAAAAAACAGAGTCGTCGTTCGTGATGTATCATGACAGAAGAAGAAAAAAAAGAAGAAGAAAGGCTCTACATGTGCGTCTCGTGAGCTCTAGATATGCCTTGGCTTCGTCACATCTCACATAGACATCTTACGCCAGCACCCACTCACTTCCCCGTTTGATAAATTTATCTAGGAGCAGTCCCAGATCCACCAGCACGAATCGGCAAACATAGAATCCGAAAAACTCGGCTGCGTGCCGGGTACAGAGCTCGAGTCCAACTTGGGTTTTATCCGCATGTTTCAGACCAGGGTCGTCGACCTGTCGCGCTATTAGATCTAGCGTCTCGTCAGTATCTAGGCCCTAATTCATAAAAAAAAACATGAGACGACTGGGAAATGTCAAGCTTTGCCTTACCTATTGCTTGGGCTGCATCAAACAAGCGAGCAAGCGCATGCATGTAATTCGCGTTGGGTCCGAGGAATTGTGCTTGGGTAATCTCGCGCTTGGGTGGACGGCTTGTCGGCTGCGGCGTCATTGGTAATGTTGGCATGGTGCCTGATTCTTTGCTGCCTTCAGAAGGCCCAGCTGATCGGCTGCTGTAAACGCCACCCAGCCCCAAGTTCGAGTTTTTGGAACGCAGTCGTCTCCAAGAGAAAGACGATGACTTGCCAGACACACTGCTGGTTCGAGGGACAACAGGCACACCGTCACCCTCGACCACGTTCGAGGCTTCTTTGAAGAGCACTCCTGATCCGTGTACCCCAACGTCGTTGCCAAGTTTGCGCGTGAGCGCGTGTTGAACCTGCTCCAAAATGCCTTCCAGAGTCTGCATCTCCTCCAGCAGCGCGTCGGCATCGCACGTGTCGACCTTGGCCAACTTGAGCAGAGCGGCCGTGAGCAAATCGCAATTCGAAATCTTATCCTCGACGCTCTTGAGCTTGACAGACTTGACTTTCCAAACGTCGCGAGGCACGAATAGCTTTGTGCTGAGATATCCGCCGCGAGGGTGCGCTAATGTTTGGTACAGGCAACGCATCAGCCAGAAAGGCCGCAGCATGACGTCGCTGGGACAAGGCTCCAGGGCGACGGGAGGGTCCAGGACCATGGGGTTCGGTGAGCCTGGCGTCGCCGGCAGGTGGATATTGTCCTCGAATAAATAAAAGCTTGCTGGCGATGCCGCCTCCATCTGTTCACGGAGGGCGACTGCCAGTGGCGTCGGCAATGCAGGTATGGCCGGCTTCCCCGCGCTTCCAATATGAAGACTCGACGGTGTTCCGGGCGACCTATCAAAGACATCATCAAAATTGGACAGGGACAAGTTTCGGCTCTTGAGACTCCGTAAGCTGGAGGAGGAGAAATTCTTTCGGAGCCTGCTCATCCTGGGAGAACCGGAATGGCCTGCATGGCCATCATCCGCATCAAGCTGCGTACGTCGGTCCGGCGGTGATGCCATGACGGCAGGCTCTTGGACCCCAGAAACAGGAACAGGAACAGGAGCGTCCATCATTGGCGGCGTAACCTTCCTCATCGAGCGGCTTGTCTGTGGTCGTTCTTCCATCGCTGCAGCCTCGACGGCTGAATTGACCTCTGTTATAGTCTCTGTTTGCGTTGATTCTCCGTGGCTAGTAGCTGAAGGCTGCCGAAGGGGGTTCGTCTGGATCTTGAGCTGCTTCGGGTTATGGCCAGATAAACGTCGGCTTCTTACGCTCAGCCCAGGCGACGCAGCTCGACTGGTGGGGAGCTCAGGCAGTGATTGCTGAGGAGGCGGCGCGGATGGCTGCCAGCCCTTGGTAGCTACGTGTTGATGCTGAATATGGTGGAGGCCAGACCCCTCGACCGTTGCAGCCCGCGATCTAACGCTGATACCATATGCTTGCTTGCCCAGTTGAGTTTCAGCTTGAGCCTCCTTGTTGCGAGATTCCGGACGGTGTGAAAGGCTGGATTTCTGGTCTGTTTTTGTCAAGAAGTCGTCAAAGTTGTATTCACGTGTCATTCCCTCCAGAATGAGTTCCTCCTCATCGGACGAAAGAGTATCATCGTAGAAGCCATCGAGTTGTTGCGGCTCGTCTCGTGGCCGCGCCGCCGGCTGCTGATCATCGTTGGGGTGTGACCCGCGGTCCGTCGGCCCAAGGCGCTCACGAGCCTCCTCCACTTTTCGAAGAGCCTTTGTCACGATTTCTTCAGTGCGGTCTATGATTTCATAATCCCGAGGGTTCATGGGTTCGAAACCGTCATCATATGCGGCCTCGATGGCCGCGTCCAGTGCGGTGTCGAATTCCACCTCCGTGTCGTTGCCGCTGTCTTTTCGAAAGTGCTCACTGCGAGGGCGAGATGAATCTCGAGAGTTGACCGATGTGCTAGAAGAACCGCCTGATTCGTGTATCGGATCAAGCCATGAATTCTGACTGCCATCTCTGAAGTGCCCTGCACTATCCCGTGAGCCACTCCATGACCCTGAGTTATACGATTCACTTCCCATACCGCGTTCACCTGAATCACAACGCTCGTGCAGCGGATTTCTTGGGGATGACGCTCGTCGGTTCACCAGAGGCTGCGATGTCTGGTTACCATCACTCAGATATTCCTCTGCTGGTCGGATTTTCTGAGTCGATCGGGAAAAGGTAGAATGGAGAGATGGCTGTTCGGATTTAAGCCGTGCAGATCGTGCTGCATCCAGGGAGCTGTCACTGAAATATCTTGAGTCCTGCCGCTTGCGCTGGTGCGGTAACGCCGCTTCCGCTCGAGCAGAACTCAAAGCATTAATCTCTGATTCCACTTCCAATATGCTGGCTTGGAGGAAATCGTCATTAAAGTCGTTGGCATTTTCCGGTGGAGGCGGAAGTTCCTTATTATTCATTGCCTGCCAGGGCAAGATCTGGTCCAGCTCCTCAATTCGGGAGTCGTATGTCCGCCGCTGAGGTACAAAGCCGTGATTTGTGAGTAAAAGAGTTATGAAAATAGTGGTGGTGTGAGGTTGGCGAGGGGCGTCGCATGACACTTACAATGGCATCCAGTTTTTTCCTGTCTTCATCGGCCGTTGTCTTGAGAAGTACTTGCCTCAAAAGATCGCAGGCCTCGACATACGATCTTCTAGCACCCTCAAAATTCTGGGCATTGTCCAATTGAACAGCGGTGTTGGCCATTTGCAATGCGCGAGACAGCATGACTTTCTGTGAAGGAGGCTTTGTGCCGCGGCTCTTGTTGGCAAAGTCGGTGCTACCTCTTGAGCTCCGGCGCCGTGAATGGTTATGCAATGGAGCATACGGCTCCCTCGTTTCCTCGTAAGACATTTGGGAAAATAGCTCCCCACCGGACGAGGCTGATGCGTTCTGGGTGTGGGACGTTGCCGCCAAGATGTCGCTGTCACCTGCTTCACCACCAGGCAAAGCTTCCAGGCTCGAGTGGCGGCGTCGACCAATGCTGTCGCTCGGAGGGCCTGGACGAGCAATTGCGGGCATCAATGGCAGCAAGGGCTCAATGGTGAACGAGGAGGATTTGAGTGCCAGGTCAGTCTCGTAATCGGACTCGTTGGGGGGTGTGTCGGGAAGATTCTCCGACGGGGGAAGAAAGTCAGCGTTGAAGGATGGAGTCTCGCCAGGAGAGTATGCCGGAGTGAGAGCCGTCGTTGTCGTTGCTGCTGCCGCTCCAGTCCGCGGCAGCGGCAGCAACGACGAGGTACGAGGCAGACGCGCAGGAGCAGCGGCCGGGGACGCTGACTTCTGAGGCCGCGGCGACGTGGTGGTGGACGTGGTGGTGGTGGTGGCGGCGGCGGCGGCGGTAGTGGTGGGAGTGTCGGGAAACGGGCGACGGACGGAAGGATCCAGGGTTGCGAGAGGGTTCAATTGATCGGAAAGGGCAACGCTGGCGCCAGCAGTGAGGTTGCCAGAGTCAAGAGTATCGTCGTCGGGGGGATGTTTGGCGAGCATTGTTCGCTCTGCCGCAACATAATCCAAGCATCCACCAGAAGGGGGCTCTCAGTTCTGTCAATGTCTCGGACTAGGTTATCTGCCCACAGGGCGGAATGGCTATTATTGTTTTCAACGATGGGCTGGAATTTTTAGTCAACGCGAAGGAATCAGGATGTTGCGCCAGGCAGCATCAGAGCAGAAAGCGTGCCGTTCTCTTTGAAGTGACACCAGGCTGTAAGAGCAGGAAAAAATTACGTCGAGAGTCGAGACTTGTGCTCAGTTCATGCAGGAGGTGTGTGCTCCCGTCACCGCACATGCATCAATCTGGAGACTGGAGAGACGGGGGAGGCGTTAAAGGGGGGGGAGACAAAAAGGAGCACCTCCAGATTCCGCTAGACCCCACTCCTGGGCCAACCAGCTGGTCGACTGGTGCCTGTCAGCTGTCTGCCGGCTGCTCTGGCTCTGGCGCTGGTGTGGACGTGGACGCGTCAACTGGCCTGGGTCTGGGTCTGGCTGGGTCTGCCAACAGAATCAGGGTCTAGGAGCGCGTACATGCCTTGAAGAAGAGTAGTGCTATTCGCGCGGCAGGAAATTGCTATTCGCGCGGCGCCCCACTTCAGGCCCCACTTCAGGCCCCACTCCTTTTTTTAAAGAAT
>SRPT01000551.1:0-20994 GCA_018360205.1 Claviceps digitariae | reverse complement strand
TTTCTTTTTTCCCCCTCTTTCTCCCGTTTACCTATCTCTTTCGTTTTTCCCGCCTTTTAAAGACCTGGCCTTGTCGATAAACAACTATCAGCAATCCAGGCAAATCTTTTACATAATAAATTACGTGTTGCCGTTGGTTCTAAACCCCCCGGCTTGTGATATATATATATGTGTTGGTATATACGACTAGGTACATATACGCCTTGTACATGTAGAACGTCCGGACGGGGCGGCAGTTGCGCCATCACATATGTACATACATGTGTAGAATCTAGATGCTGCAGTGCGGTGCGGTGTATGCGGTTAGACGGCGCATGTCCGTTATCCTTTCTTCTGCCTTGCTTTTCCTTCCTCTGGCTGTCTTTCTTTAGAGGTACGATGCGGCTGTTTGATTGCCAAAAAAAGAAAAGAAAAAAGAGAAAAGAGAAAAGACAGAAAATGAAAGTAAAGCCATCCCGTCAAATTGGACAGTCCAAGACGCGGGTGGGTGTGCAGGGATTCGCCGAATGGCACATGGGCTCTATCAGCTAGCATCGCGTAGCCACTATCACATCGCCAGGGATATTATATGCCGGCTTCGATCTGAGAGGATCGCGGAAACTATCCAGGTACAAAGGAGCGCTAGTGTAATATTCACCGTGTGATATAGTTATAATTCGGTCCAGTTTCAGCAACGGTCCAACGGACGCACGCTCCTCCTCTCATCGCTCATCCCAAATGCCTAATGCCGAATGGCCCAGCGCCTAATGAGGGCAGGGGAGTCTTACTGTACCATCTGCCCTTTCACCAAGAGCGCCAACGATGTTCCTTCTCTGACCTTGAAAGACTCTCCATGACACACCTGGAAAATAGCGCTGATAGCAACGGAATGAACTGTCAGCGAGATGAAGACGTTGCTGTCCGTCGAGAAAATCTCCTCCAATGCCTGTTGCTTTCTGGCATAATGCTCCTCGTCCGTCTCTTCACGCGTTTGGCCAGAGAATCCGTCCTTTTCCGTTACGTTATCTTCTACTGTATAGCCAGGATAATTCTTTTCGATCCATGACCGCGGTCGTCGAAAGTCGCAGGTGTGCAAGCTGAAGCGCTCTCGGATGTTTTCCTTGACAATTGGCTGAAATGGCGCATTGTTTACCTTCATGAGTTCTGAAAAGACATGGTCTGTCGTTTGGAGACACCTTGCCAGTGGGCTGGTGTAGAGGGTTTGTGGAAGTGGTAGACCATCATTCTGCACTGCGTCGAGCCAAAATTGGCCCAGTTCCTTGACTTGTTGGATGCCAGTTTCGTTGAGGAATGCATCAAACCATGTGGATTCGCCATCGCCATCAAGTAAGGACCAGTAGTCCTGGCGCTTTTGTCAATGGAGTCAAGCAGAGGCCTACATTGTACATGTGTACATATGTATGTATGTATGTTTACAGTGTGGATGAGCGATTTGGCCCGAGAGAAATAAACCAACATGTACAATAAACTTGTTTAAAAAAAAACCAGCTACCGGGAAAGGGGTACCTACTTACATTCCATGCCTTGGTCCCCACCTCTGCATGCTTCTGATTATGGTAGCCAGACCCATGGCGAGTAAGGTACAGAACCTTGTAGACTGTGCGAGGTGGAGCATCACGGTTGAGGCATCGGACGTAGTGTGCAAAGCGCGCCCAGTCCCGAACGTCCAACGATGGGCTTGCCGTGTCTGTTGGATACTCTCGCGAAAGGAGAGCCAGGTTTGATTGCGTGACAAATCTGCCGTCAGCACATCGTTGTGCGATGTCGGCATGGCTGGCGAAAAAGCCTGGAATCGCCTGGAATTCCCAGCGCTGTTTTACGTTGTCCTTGTCGGGCATGATGCAAAAGGCTTCTCTTTTTCTGACGTATTGTAGAGGTCGGTCAGTTACAGCTGAACTTTTGAAGAATGATCGGGATCCATCATAACATCGTGAAGCCAGCGTCCTCGACCTCGACTCCTCCTCCCCTCCTTGCTAGTCATCATACCTTCTGGTGTCCAGTGTCCGTGGAACCCCTTCCCGCTCATCGGATGCTACCAATTACTCCGGGACGGGGTTGTTTCCGGCTAAGCAGCTGCTCGATTATTATGGCTCTCCCGCCAGCAAGGGGGGTTGCTGTTCGTCAGAGGCTCATTTGGACAAACAACGGGGGGAAATTGAGCGAAGAGAGGTGTCGTGATATTCCTCATTGCATTTGAACCAGGGTTGAAAAAGGTGTCTGTCTGGTCGGAACCTGGAAGGTGGTGGGTGGAAGGCGCGTCCTGCGGCTCCTGCCCAACCTTCGGATTCCGGCGGCCTTGGCAAATCTCCCGCACCGCACCCGCACGCCACACGCCGCCGCACACGATGATAATGGCCAAATCTTAATCTTGGCCTCCACACATCACATCGCGTATCAACATGAACCGCTCCCCCCGTTTTTTCCCCTTCTCCGTTCTCATTACCATCGACGGTCACCTCAAGTTGCGGACGCGCACTGAACCCACACAAGTGCCAGTCTCCCGTGCTGTGCTGCGCGCTTCCGCAGCCCTAGCCTTGATCTTGTTACTGAGCGATACCACCACAACGTCAACAGCCCTTTTCTTGTGAGGTGACATGACATGATGCTTATGCAAAGTCATGCTCTCGCATTTCATCCATCTCCACTCCTCCCAAACTTTGGAATAGGCATTCACCCGCCATCCAATTGAATCACTCCTCGTCCGCGCGGTGCTCGTCGACTCTCACTCCCTCCTTGGAACTGTCAACCAACCAACCAACCAACCAACCAGACCTCTCAGAGCAACACATTGTACAATCGAATGCCATCGATACGTCCTTGCATCGGCGCATCGATGCAGCAGAAATATAATTGCTTGCAACCTAGGAAGCTCCTTCGTTCTTCCTTATCAATACCATCCTACCAATCGTATTGCAAAAACCACAAACCAGAAGAAAAAAAAAAAAAAGTGAGGCAATATGCCATCTCGTCAGCACCCAACCTGGTTGAAAACCATGTTGGCCGATACACGACCACCACCGAAGTTGTTTGCCTGGACTCCGGCCAACCTTCGGACAATCCCAACAAACCAAGGAAAAGCTGACAATGGGAGCGAAAACCATTCGGGGGATTGTACCAGGGACCTGAACGGCACAAAAACAAACCTTGTTAAGCGGATTTTCATCCTTGGCGTCGGAAACATTGGCAGACTGTATGCCAGTCACTTGGCCAGGCATCCCAGCCCTGTCCCCATCACTCTCGTGGTACATAGAGAGGAGCTTCTATCCCAGTGGGTGGCGGGCGAGGGTGTATGCCTCACACACCACGGCAGCGGTAAGACGACTAAGAACAAGGATTTTAATATCGAGTGCTGGACTGAAACGAGGCCGCTGTACGGTCCAGTGCGGGAGGTGGCAGGTGGAGGGAAACTCCGCAACCTCTTCATATCGACCAAGTCATCGGTCGCCCTGATGGAAGCAGATCGACTCCGGCGGTACTTGGATAAATCGAGTTCCGTCGTCTTTGCACAGAACGGCATGTCCAAGCTATGGCCTCCACATGGTCCATTATACGTCGCTAGCCGATATCACGCGGGAAATACTCCCAACTTCTCGGCATGCATTGTGAATCATGGCGTGCTATCAGCAGGCCCGTTCCAAAGCATTCACACGGCTCCGGCCAATGCCTTCATTGGACCCGTGCTTTGGAACGCAAGCTCTTCGTTGCACGCGCACGAGGACCGGCGACAATTCGCTCTTACTGGGTTTGATTTTTTCACAGACTACATCACCACTGCGCCCCTATTGGACACAAAATTAGTCTCTTCGGGCGAACTCTGGCTGCTTCAACTGGAAAAACTCGTAATGAATGTTGTGATTAACCCCCTGACGGCCCTGCTACGATGCAAAAATGGAGACCTCTTTACAAGCCGCGATTCAAAGGATCCCCTGGTACGCCTGCTGGACAGGGTGCTCGGGGAAACAAGTGCCGTGCTCCAGGCGCTAATCAATCACCATACCACCACGGACATGCTGGTCTCGTATGCTCAGCAATATCTACCGTCTGGCGCGAATGATGATTGCGATGCCCGAAAGGAAAGTACTCTGATCAAGATACGAAGTGAGCTGATGGAAAGGTTCTCTCTACCAACCTTGAAGTCGAAGCTGTACGCGTTTGGCAAAAAGGTGGGTGAGAACCGAAGCTCTATGCTTCAAGATGTGGAGGCTGGCAAGGCGACGGAAATCAGAGACTTCAACGGCTGGATTGTGGACATGGCTGCCTTCTTGGACACCAGCCTGGATGTGACTGTACATCGTGGTCTAATCGATTTGGTTGAGAAACATGAAATTCTGAGCAAGGAAGAGCTGGCCAAAAAGGTTGGCGTGGTGTAGTTTTGTTTGCGTTTGCATGAAGACATGAAGACGAACCCTGAACGAGAAAACAACGGCGTGTTAAGATTGGTGTTTTTTTTTTTTCTTCTTTTTTTTTTCTTGGCTCGAGTTTTACTATTTCGAGACAAACTCACTACTAGTAGATATCCATCTATCTCGAGTACATATGTATGTATCTATCCAGGTAAGTATCTAATCGGTGCTGTACTGCGGGCAACCCTCCCCTCATATAGTACAGTTGTGTATATAGGGGGGTGTTTGAAATTCCCAGTCAGGAAACGACACGCCACCCACATCCTTGCCAATCATGAGGAAGCTCTGCTTGGGCGGTTGTCTCCAGCAAAAGAGCCACGCTGCAATGGCTGCCGGCAGATGTTACTCTGCCATCTCAGTGCATCCAGACCAGCAACAGAGGTTGCCGTTTTGCATTTTTTGCTTTTTCATGCTTGTATGAAAGACTTTCAAAAATGGATCTTCTGCTTTTTTGCACCACCGGAAACAGATAATGGTAGCATGAAAAAGTGATCCATTTTTATTTTGATTTTATTTTATTTTTGGTTGTTGTTTTAGCTTCACGGGCCACACTTAGCGCTTGTGTACATGCAGTGTGAGAGAATGCTGCATTGGCATCCTCAAAAGAGGAGCCGGCTCCAGTATCTAGACTCCTTGAATTCTGTATTCACGAATCGGAGGGGTGGGGGAAAAGGGACCATTCATTCCATTCATAGAGCTTCTTTCTTTTTTCAGTCACGCCACGGCCGGTGTATCTGAGGCAGTTCGATCGTCTCTGATTCTTCCTGTCCCGATGCAGACCGGGGTGATAAAGATTGCCAAGTAGTATCAGGATCCTCTTCGCCCATCATTTGCATTGTACGCTCACGACAGGCGGCGGGTGTGAAGCCATTTCCTACTTTATGTGCTATGATACGCCATTTTTCGGTCTCGTAGTCGGCAAGCGCTGTACGCAATTTATGATCCTAGAAGGTCGGCGAAAACAGCAGTCAACGTTAGTTCATGATTATAATGGTATTGTCACGGGTGGGATAATACAAGGGTCCTCATGCCCCGAGTCGTGGCCCCTGATATCATGTATGATGGACATCCATTCCGGAAATAGGTCGTCATTCTCTTCTCAAACCTTGTGAAGTGAAGACAAAAAAACGACAAGAAAAAGAAAACAGGACACGAGATTGGAGCACCCGGGGAAACAAACGTACCATTTCATCAGTCCATTGTGTTGTTTTGGCCTTTAACTTTGTACAGTATCTAACCTGTAGAGTTCCTGAGGAGCGGCCAGGGAAAAAATCTGCAATTTGCTTCCATGTCAAGTTTTTTTGCTCCTTCAGTTCTATGAGAAGCTGATCGTCGTCAGCTGTGAATTTCAATTTGGGTCCGCGCGGCCGAGGTGCTGGTGCTGGCATTCCAGCTTGTCCGACCATGCTGGGAGCTCCACTGCCATCTTCTCGTCGTGTAAACTTTCCTAGATGGCCGAGGTCGGGTAGATGATGATGATGATGTTGTAGGTGATGGCCTTGAGTTGGGTGAGATAGGCTATCGACATTTGAAGCTGCTGCTGCTGCTGCCGCTGCTTGTCCGTATGCGGCTCCGATCGAACTCGGCGCCATGGCTTCGAGATTAGGCTGTCCCAGGGCAGATACACCGGTCATTGAGATTTCAAATTCGTCGTTTCGGATTCTTTTTGCGCTATTTGTAAGAAATGAACCATGCCCCTGGGACGGAGATGCACTAGAGGAGTACATTGGCGCGGTCACCGATGTGGCTGATCCGTAGGGGACATGGCCGAGGCGACTGCTGTTCATGTGGGAGGTATCTAGTTGCATATTCGACGCGGTTGAGTGCGCTCTTGGATGTTGTTGTTGCTGTTGCTGCTGCTGTTGTTGTGTCTGTTGTTGTGGTTGGGTTTGTGACTGTGATTGTTCAGAGAGGCCACTTCGTGAAGACGACGGTCCATGTGGCAGCTCCGGCGAGGCGTTGCCCGCAGCGGTGCTAACCGCTCCAGCGGAATTAGGATATGTTGATCTTGGCTGTTGATTTTGGCTGCTGAATGAATAGTGATGTAGACCTTGGAAAGTACTTGACTGGCCTGAAGAGTAAGGCTGCTGGAGGTGGCTTTGGTTATCGGCATGGGCTCCATGACCAGCATTAAAGTCCACGCTGTAGCCTCCGACTCTGTAGTTGTCCGCCAGCGTGTCGTCGGTACATAGGTTCCGCCAGAGCAACCCGCTCT
This sequence comes from Claviceps digitariae, assembly GCA_018360205.1. Classification (NCBI taxonomy): domain Eukaryota; kingdom Fungi; phylum Ascomycota; class Sordariomycetes; order Hypocreales; family Clavicipitaceae; genus Claviceps; species Claviceps digitariae. Next base: position 14,376 of record SRPT01000551.1, on the reverse strand, counting down.
GTACGGCGTCCTCACCTCTTGACAAACGACTTGGGTTCAAGGAGATTGCCCTCCCGGGCTCTGTCACCGAGGGCCGTCGGGTGTGTTGAGGTGAAGTCGTCCGCAATGTGGTATGAAGCAAGTTTTGTAGGCGAGAATCGGCTATAGTGACCATTGACCGGTATGACGTTGGGGTTACAATGAAGGCCGCAGACAGGGCTAGTCCTTGGCCTAGAAGACGCTGCAGCCAACGAAGGAAACAGGCTGGTTTGCCCGGTGTTTCTTAGTGTGGTGCTGGAAGAGAAGGAGATTAGTTGCTTCCTGGAGGGCTTAGCTTGTCAGATTGTCCAGAGGCCTAGTCATTGATCTCCTAAGGTTGAAGGGCTAGTGGCTGCGACCAGGGTGGTCGAAGCTTGGTAACGGATGGAAGGTTGGAATCGTTGAAGGGGGGGGCACCAAAGGGCGGAAGAACGGAATAGTATTTTCTGGATTGCCCGATATAATAAGCGGCGGGGTTAGACTTGGAGAGCTTTCCGTGATTAGTTGAAAGAGGTGCGAAGGCAGCACGTCCCGCCTTTGTTGTCTCTCTCGAGTTTTGGGCACAATGCTGAGTTCATGAAATCGCCTCTCTTGGTAGCAGCGTTAGTGGAAGGATCCAGGTCGATATTTAACTCAGAATCCAGCAAGGGGGTCCTAAGATGGTGGGAGCGTCCCACGTTGAGATGCCGAAAACGGGGAACGGTCACGGATAGGCCGGTGTGGACCTCGAAGAATGTATGTGTGCGTACATACTGTATGTACTCATGTAGGATATAAAGACACGAACTCACGAAAGTATGGCGTGAGGATGAACTAGAATCTCACTTGATTTGCGTCCTTTCTGGAAGCAACCCGGTACCGGTAGTATTACAGGGCATATCATCTTGTGCCGGGACGGATCGGAGAATAATTTTTGAATATTTTTATGCCCTCAATGTCTGTACGTAGCTTAGCTTTGTGTAGGGAACGAATTTCCGCAATTACGGACTACTCCGTTGCTCTTGGAGAAAACGTAGTGTGTGGACACCGCCAGGTACCACACATTGTATGAGACGATGCTAGGACGGCAATATCCAGGACAGGGATTGTTCACAGCACTCAACAGAGAACTTCAAGCTCATGATGCAGCAGTGGGAACCAACCTGCGTTCTTGATAACAACAGCACTCAAAGCATTTTGACGGTGTTGGCTGAGCGGCCCGAGGAGACCGAACGAAGACCGCACGTATTACTTTTGTAGGGCAATTCCCAAGCATCTGCCGCGGCAGCGGCCAGAAAAACCCCGTGCCATCATCAAACCTAGGACCATGGAAAAACCGCTCCACCACTTGTTGGTGATAGGACCAAAACAAAAAGTACAGGATTGACGGAGTGTGGTGCTCAGACCAAGAACCAGGGAGACACGTTGCGGTCTAGGTCTGTGGAGTGCATGGTAGTCTTTTATAGCGGCAGGGAACATGGAAGCAAAGATGGTTTAAGACTAGTCTGTATGTAGGTAGTGAAAAAGAGGTGAGTATTAGTTGCAGGGTCGGCTATATTAGATGAATGTGTTTTGAGTCTGTCTGCGGTGGATACGGAGCACAAAACCGAGGCAAGCTTCGTGGAATCTCATTGTGCCATTCTGTACATTAAAAAAGATATTCGGTCAGGAGTCTTGTTTAATAATTCAATATTGCACAACAGCCTCTCTCGACTGTCTCGTATACTGCTCCTAGCCGAGCAAGCTCACAAGCTCAGACCGGACGGGGCGAAACCCTGACATGGGATGAAGCGCAGATATTGGACGTGCCGGTTGACGGATGGATATCATAATCCCAGTGGCTTAACCGCCAGCGCTAACCATGTTGGCATCCATACATAGGTCCGGGGTGGATCTGCTAAGGAGCAGCATGAATGCCAATCATATCGGCTCTAGACACACCTGAGAAAATGAAGTGACATGCCAACTGACAGTCGAGCCACCGTGGTCACCGGAAGAGATGCAGATTCGTGCCAGACGGAAGAGAATGAGTTGGAAATGCCCGTAGAGAGAGACGGAACGGTACGGAATCGGCCATCCAATAGAGAGGCGAGAATTCGAAAGACATGCATACACATGTACGGTATTTATGTATGTACATATGATGTACATATGTATGTGCATATGTACATACATGTGCGTGTGCGTGTGTAATAGAATCGGGCACGGATGAATTAGGCCGTGCGGCTCCTCTCCAGAAGCTGCGGGCACCAAGATCAACCATCAGAGACTTGGAGTCGGGAACGCGGCCGAACTTGACAAAGACGGTTTGATCATGGATCCAAGACCCAGAATCAGATTGCACGACACACGGAGGAGGAAAGGTTGGCGGTCGACCAGCCCCGCCTTGTCCGTCATGCCCCGTCATGCCCGTCTTTGCCCGCCTTTGCCCGTCAAGTCGGCCAGCCAGCCTGCCGGTCCGCCTACACAGGCCATCGACGCTTCCATCACAACCAGCGGGGTGCAATGTTCCATATGGAAGATCGGGAACTGGTCAAACGGCGCTTGTCGAAGCGGGCATTCCCAGCATGGCCCTCGAGCTCTGTAGAGTAGCATGGCTTGCTTAATCTCCGCTGCTGACGCAGTCCAGGTGATGACGAACAGCTTCCCGAGTCCGGGGTGGTCGGGGGTCGCAAAATAGCGCAATGTTGCATGTGTGTGTGATTTTTTATTTTTATTTTATTTTATTTTGTCTTTGTTTGACGTTTTGTTCTTGCTTGCCTTCGTAGTCGTTTTTTCCACCCGTGCTATCGCTGCCGCTTGTGTTTTCAGGATGGCCTGAGATGAAAGTGAGAGGAGCGTATTCCTTGAGCTAGTTGTGACGCAGGAACAGCTGCATGAAATGAGTGGCGGAGATGTCAAACCGCATCAGCCCCAGTAATAAAAGACCTTGGCCCGCGGACCAGGCAGTCAAGACAAGACGACTCGAGACTCAGGTACTCCCGTATTGTATCGACTGACAGTTGTGGGAAGCGAGCCGTCTAGAAGCGACACTGCTGGGATGGAGAGACAATGTCAAAGGGAGAAAGGGGCAAAAGGTGTGTGAGGCGTGTGAGGCGTGTGAGTCGCGTGCAGCCCCATCATGCAGTCAAAAGTTGGCAAGACACACAAGAAGATTGAAAGGAAATGTCCGTGGGGAGAGAGAGGCAGGGCAGGCACAGGAAGGCAAGGCAAGGAAGGCACAGACAAGGTCGGCAGGGCGGGACAGAAGAAGGGGCGAGCCACTCCACCGCGTCGCGCCTTCCCGTCGGACATTGTCGCGGCCAGCATCATCCAGGCACCCAACCAGGCACCCAACCAGGCACCCAGGCACGCTCCGCGCTCCATCATGCGTCCATGACTCGCAGCACTGACAAATGAGATGCAGGCCGGGTTGTGTGACTTCAATGTTGCTTTGATGTTGCTTCGATGTTGCCACACCACATGAGCATGTTGCTTTATTCATTCTGCCTGTTCTTGCTGCCCTGGCCTGCCTCTTCACTTCTTTTTATCCGGTGTCTCGTAATGCATGCAATTATGTCCATACATACATACATATGTACACTCCCCGCCTCAACCATCCAGTTCAAGCCCTGGGTTGTCCGAGTAATTTGGTGACTACCAGAAACTACTGCCGACCCTCCCATCTCACCTGGGATATACAAGATGGGGACTGGTCAGAACAGCATAAGCTTGGCCGACGCTCCTGGTCAGATCGATCGGATGACAGATATACAAGATGGAGAGTTGCCTCACCAGCCATCGGGTTGACCAGTCACGGATGAATAAACACCAGCAGTCCAGCTCATCTGCCTTCCAAGATGCACGCCGGGGTGAGTGCGGGTTTACCTAGGTAGTGGTGTGTCAATCGACTGCGAATCCAATTTAAAAGCGTACATATGTACATATGTATGTATGTACTTGCTAATCAGTGACATAGGATGCGTTCCACGGTCAAACAAATGCCAAAACGCTGGCTGTCAACTCAACCGCACGCAATATTACAGAATCAACTTGAGGGCGTCCCTCGCCACAGCTGCGCGAAAGAGCGTAGATCTAGGATATTGGATCTGGCGCAAGTTCACAAACGAACGTAGCATTGGGGTTCGGAACTCTAAGGTTGCCAGTTCGTGGGCCATGGCCCATCTTGCATGCTGAGACGCGGCCCACATGTACTGAATCACCAGCTTCGGTATGGGCATCTCTTGTAGGCCCGGGTCAACTTACCACTCCAAGCAATCTCTCGTCCTTCTTTCATATTTTGCATGCTTTCTCCTGCATGAGTACATAGATTATTTTCGACATGCGTTTTCTGCAACGGGTTCCATCTGCGGGGTCTTGTGACTCCTCTCATCTCAGTTGCGCCTCGATAGCCGCGGCCACGCTAACAGGGCTACTGTCTCGTTTATATTGATCCTAGCTGGAAGCAACGACCAGTTAAATCAAGCTGCCGCGGCTTTGTTGCACCAAAATAGGCAAGAAGAAATTGCTCTGTGTTTGGTTCTTTTGACAGCCGAACATGAACAGAACGGCAACAATGAGCTAAAATTCGAGACTCACAACGAGGCATAGAAACGGCATGAGAGTCACATCTCAGTGTCGCCTCGCATACTTGAACCGCGGGTCAACTGCTTGCTAATCTTCTTTACATTTATCTATGTATTTATTTCCTCTTTGTTTCTTTTTTCTTTTTTTTTTTCTTTTTTTTTTCTTTTTTTTTTCTTTTTTACTTTTTTACTTTTTTATATTTTTTTATTCTCTTTTCTTTTGTCGTCTTTTGTTGTTGTTGTTGTTGTTGCTGTTGTGTTGTTGCTAACGAGTAGAGAGAGACTGTTTTGTGGGATGCGTGGATTGTTTTGGGGAGGTTGATGGGAGTTGTGGTATTGTTTGTGTGCTTGTTTCTTATAGTTGATTTATGTTCATGTTGGTGTCTATCTGTGAATGCGTATATGTTTGTGCGTATGTATTTATGCTCATACACATATGTATGTATATGTACACATCAGTCGATGTTCCATATACAGTGGGATGCAGATAATTTTCGTACAAAGGCAAGTACTGAATCTAACGAAGAAGAAAAAAACAAGGTTAATTTTTAATTTACCCATTAAACGGCTAAATTCGCAGTACTTGCCTTTATACGAAAATTATCTGCATCCCACTATATATATTGTTTACATGTTTTTTATGTTTATAAAGTTTATCTCCTCATGTGTCCATGTTCTTCGGTGATTCTGTGTATAGAAGTAAAACTATAGGCATATATATATTAATAGAAGCATGAAAATGTGTAGATGTGCAAATACATTTATATGTATGCGTGTGATAGCAGACACGGTACATGGCAACAAATGCCATATTACTAACCAGTTACCACTTCCAAGAGACAAGCTCTTGCGTGACCTGGACACAAGCAGTAAATCCCAAGCGTGCTGGTATCAAAAGCAAAGTAATGAGCCACCGGAACAAGCCCGAGCCCAAACTCGTTCATCCCTCACAACTAGGTCTCCCAATACACAGCCGTTACTAGAAACGCAGGCGCAGGGGACATCATCGTCCACGAGATCCTCTACGCGTTGTCTGGAAAGTAGCATTGGCGAAATACAAAACGCTTGTATTAATCGCTTGGCGGACTGGACAAGTGTGTGGATTGCGATACGCACATCGGGACTTGGTATGATGACGTATTCATAAACGGGGCGTTTTGTTTAATCTGGGGTTTGCCAGACATGTAGTTGTGTATTTAATCTATCTTGGACGGCCGTGTATCATACAAGTAGATAGTAATACTACATTGATGTGTTATATCCTGGATATAGTGTTAGCTGGGAGACTCTTGCGTCGGGTTTGCGACATTTACATCGAGCCGTCTTTATTCTAGAAGTTCATCAATTTGGAACCGGAGCACGGGAATTCTTTGAGTATCTATTTTGCACATCTTTTGGACAGCCTTTTCTGCGTGTTGGCAAAGATTGCTATTAGTCATTTCGTCAAAAGAAGGATTTGCTACTACAATAAGAGGAGATAGGAGACTGGTCTATATGTATATAGGCAAGTACGTGATGCTACATGTAAACAATGCTCTCGACGTGCTCTCTTCCACTCCCTTCGATTCTACAAGCCCACCCTGTTACGGCTCCCTTGGACAAAACGTGTGTGATAAATTGATAAATACTTGCATGCGCCCTTTATCCACTCCAATCCACTATGTATATCTACTTGTGCTTCTGCTCACCCTTACATTAGTATCCGAATCTATATTCACAGAGGCAATCCTCCCTCTGCCAAACAGATGCACACCATGTACACATGACATAATCCCAAAGGCCTTCACAATAAGACCCCGTCTCGACGGGAATGACCTGACCCTCATGTAACAATATGTATGCACAGGATCCTCAGCCCTACTTCACTTGACCTCCCGCGGGCCTCCCCATCCTGGGCGTAGTCCTCCCACCTCCGTCCTATTCCAGTGCCTCGCCCCAAAACCATCTCTGCCGAGGTCATCTTTCTAGAAGCAACTTGCCCCCTCGCGCTGCCTCAGAGGACTTTCCGGTTCAACTATTGGTGTATTCTGGGGGATGATGGCACATAAGATAGGGGCATCATGAGGGGTGTCATGTCATGAGATGCAGACTAGATATAATAGACACGCAGATGGCGGTGCTTGTGCTTGCATCGTCCATGATGGATGCTCTGGATTGGCAATCAGAATTAGATAAACGGCTTCTTCATAAAGTTTCGTCATTAAACATTAATATTTTTGTGAAAAAAAAAAAAAAAAAAAACGAAAAAAAAAAAAATACTTCCAAACATGTCCGCCCCCGGCCCCTCCTCCATCCCAACCTCGGCAGACCCGCGCTCCCGTCGTCCCACCAAGAAACGCGCCCTGTCACCCACCTCCGCCCACGCCGCCTCCCTAACCGCCCTCTTCGCCAAACCAGACCAGGAAATCGCCATTCCCTCCTCCTCCCAACCGCCCAGACGCCCACGACACCTCCCCCCCGAAATAGTCTCCAACGTGCAAGGCTCCAGCGCCGGTGCCGGCTCCGGCGAATTCCACGTGTACAAGGCGTCCCGGCGCCGCGAATACGAGCGTCTCCGACAAATGGACGAGGATCTCAAGCAGGGACAGGAGCAGCAAGCCTTTGAGAAGAGCCGCGCCGAAAAACTCCAGCGCGACGAGGAGCGCACCAAGAAGAACCGAGAGCGGAGGGACAAGATGAAGGCCCGCAAGGCCAAGACCAAGAAGAATGGCCACACCCAGTCGTCCAACCCGCATGGGCAGTCTCATGCAGCACACGGTCCCGAGAATCCATCGACAGAGCATGCCGGTGCCCATGACCCCAATGACGCTGCTTCTGCAAGCATACATGATGGACATGCGCGTCGTGAGCACACCCATGATGCAGGGGAGGCATCCGCGGTGGCTCCAGCTGCCGGGCTAGTTATCCACGATGACGACTAAAAACCACCCCCACTGTCCTATATTTTCTTCTTCTTCTTCTTTTTTTTTGTCTGTATTCTTCTTGTACTGTTCTTGCTATTTATTTTTGTCCCTGCATAGCATTTCCTTAGTTAGACCTTTTGATACCCTCATCGCTGAGGCGGTCTTCTCCTGCAGAGAATCTAGCCTACCTCGTCCGTCTAAAAGCGATAAAAAAAGAAAAAAAGTGTGAGGAAATTGAGTTTCTTGACTCTTGTACTCTACATGTCCAAATTTCTTTGTTTTACACTCAAATAGAACCCCGGCTGGTTCTGTTTTTTTTTTTTTTTTTTCCATCTTCCTATTTTTTCTAGCTAGTGGTTAGGGGGGTATATGCATCATGCATGTATGTATGCCCACAGCAACGCAGCAGCAAAATATGAAAAAGAAAAAAAAAAGAAAGAAAGAAACAAAGGAGGAATAATTAGCGGTATATTCCACAAATGTCTCAAGTCTCTTGCGTTACTCGTGCTCTCTCTATTTAACTCCTACGTCACATCCCATCCTAGTCGTCTCCTCCTCCCACGCCAGGCGCACCCCCTCCCATCTGCGCCTTCTTGGCGCTGCAGATATCGTCGACTCTTAGTAACAGACAGGCGGCCTATCATTCACATCATGTTAGTTTCAAGAAAAAAAAAAAAAAAAAAAAAAAAACTCCAACTACCCCCCACGTTGAGTCAAGAAAACATACCTCAATGGCTGTCTTGAGACTTTGCAACTTGATCGCCTCCGGCTCCCACACACCATACTCGTTCATGTCCACAATGGTGCCTGCATCACCGTTGACGCCCCATGAGCTCTTGCCCTCGGCTTGCTTGGCGCGCAGGTCCGTCAAAACTCGAACGGGGCTCTTGCCAGCGTTTTGCACCAACGTGCGTGGAATCACCTCCAACGCGTCGGCGACCGCCTTGTATGGCCATTGCTGAACCCCCTCGATGCCCTTGGCGAGTTGTGCCAGGCGAACTGAGACGGCCATCTCGGTAGCACCACCACCAGGCGACAATCGAGGGTGGAACATGACGTTACGCGCAACACCCATGGCGTCCTGCAAGTTTCGCTCAATCTCGTTGAGAATGTCCTTGGACGGGCCACGGAGAAGAACAGTGCAAGCCTTGGGGTTCTTGCACTGCGTGAGGAAGGTAAAGTACTCGTCGCCAATCTTTTCAATCTCGAACAGACCGCATTGCGTGCCAACGTCCGAATCTTGCAGGTCATCCACCCGGTTCACAATCGTGGCACCCGTGGCGCGGGCTATTCTGTTGTTATCTGTCTTGCGAACTCGCCGCAAAGCCGTAATATTGGCCTTTATGAAGTAGTGTTGAGCCAAATCTAGATGGGAAAAAGGAGAAGAACAAGAAATGAGGGGAAGGGGAATGGTTAGTATCAGAATTTTCAAGTATAAGACGTAAGCCAGAGCGTGAAAAAGAACATGGCAACACAAATTTAAAGGCTCTACAACAGGTGATGGACATGTTGCAAAAGAATAACCCACCTGAAACGCCCTTCTCGGTAATGACTAGATCTGGCTTGACGGCGATAATGGCATCACACATAGCCTTGACCTGTTCCTCTTCAATCTGCAGAATTCGGTTCCAATCCTCTTCCTTGGAAATCTCAATATTGGTCTGGGATTCTCCCTTCTTGTATTCCAGGGGACAGTCGAGAAGGACGATTCGAGGGTTTTCGATGCGTCGGCGCATCTTGGGGTGGGTGATGTCCTTGTTGAGCATTAGGCCGTCCAATACTCTGCTGTCTTCAATCTCGCCACCGGGCACCTTTTCGATACGAGCATAGCGCTTGATGTCGACTTCGGTCTTGCCATTGCCAGCTTCCCAAGTGACTGTTCGCACGGCCTTGAGGGCAAGATCGCACATTTGGCCCATCCACCGGGAGACAAATTTAGTGCCAATAGAGGACGAAATGAGTTGGTGCATGGCCTTGTCGTCATCGATGTCAATGGGCAGGGAGATTTCGTCAATGATTTTGATGGCGTCTTCTAGAGCGCGCTTAAAAGCAGAGATGATGACGACGGGGTGAATGTTACGTTCGAGCTGCGGTAGGGCTTGCGCGAGGATTTCGCCAGCTATTTGAAGGGAAAAGTAATGTTAGAAGACGCAAATTGTACTTCCTATGCACCACATGGCGCATCTGCCTTCTCAAGAAAGGAGGAGTTATGAAAGGAACATCGTCTCTCGGCCCTTTTAACAGCTGCGTACTGTAAATCAATCTGAAAGTCACATACCCAGAATGATGACAGTGGTGGTTCCATCGCCAACTTCCTCATCTTGTGTTCGACTGAGCTCAATCATGCTCTTGGCGGCGGGATGCGACACCTCAATCTCTCGCAAGATAGCATGGCCGTCGTTGGTCAAGACGATACCGCCCATAGGGTCTAGAAGCATCTTGAGCATGGCCTTGGGACCAAGACATGATCGGATTATATCGGCAACACTACCCATCACATTTTTAGCGAGGAGAGCACGAGGGTCGTCGAGGCATGATTCAGGGCAACGTACGTCTTTGCGGCGGCAATATTGGATAGCTGAGCCTTTCGTCCAGTCTGTCTCTCACCGCTATTGGTGTCTTTAGGAAATTGCAGTCAGCACAAGTCACGAAGCTCCGGGTAACCAAAAGTCAAACGCGGAAGCAGTACAGGTATTCCAGAAAAAAAAAAGGAAAAGGAAAAAAGTATCAATACTCACTCATAACCACCACGGGAGCCTGCATGTTGGGCGATTTGTATTCTTTTCTTTGTTATCTTTTCCTTTTCCAATTTCCTTTTCGTTTTCTTGTTCACTCGAGGGACAAGGGAGCGCCAAGGAAGGGGAAGAGTTGCACCGAAGACAGCACAGTCCACAGTGGTTGTAGAGAAATGCCGGACGGATTGTCGTGGACCGCCGAGGTTGATGGTGAGAGTCAACGGGATAGGATGGAACTTGGAAAAGGGCAGAAGCGGGAGAGGAAGGAGGGGCTCAGGCACGCACCAGACACAATAGCAAGAAATGCTGCCCACGATAACTTGTGTAGGGATTTTTTTGGCGGGGAGGCCAGCAGCCGTTGTCGAAATGGATGCTGATTGGCCGGCTAGCACCTCAGCGCCAGACGGGGCAGAAGCAAGCGCCCTCGGGCTCCACTTTTCGAAGTGCTTCTGACCAAGACTCAGCCAATCAGCAATCGTCGCTGCTCAACAGAAGCTTATTGACTCGGAGTTCACGATGTACGACGTCGCACAAGATGGCCTCGTGACCTGCTTGAGCCTTGCTTCACGTTTGCCGGTCCGCGCTCAGTCCAGTGGCTTCATAATTTTACTACCAGGCTTCATAATGCTGCACGTACAGGCTTTCAGAGTCTGGATTGCATATGGTGCAGTACTTGCGTATCTGCACAGTAGATACTGAAAATGACGGCAATGACGCCGCGGCTCCCAATTCTCCCGTCTGACGAACCGACCACTACTCACGGTACGCCACTCAAGGAGCATCTTATGTTGATCTGGACTTGGAGGACCTGAACTTGGAGCATGAACTTTCAACCGAGTCAACTGGCAGCAAGAGCTAGCGTGGTCATCTCCAACCGTCGAGTATTCTCCATAAAACGACCGCCGCCATCATGTGTCGCGCCATCTCCAAAGATCCCTGGCCTGGACACTAGGGGCGAGCAGCGCACAGCCACCCGTATGCATAGCCGTCTGGGGAATGTCATTACCGGCAGAAGCCATAGTATCGCGTGCTGGTAGAGACTCGAGGAGGAAGAAGCTTGGTCACGAGGTCAATGTTCATACCAGGGCCGCAACGTTTTTGCTGTCCACCACGACCATGCCGGTCTGCCGACAAGCTCACGAACGTGGCGTCCAGAAGTAGGTTTGACGTTAGTTTGAAAGCGGATGGCGATGCGATTCACACGGACAAACTTTCGGAGCTGGATGTGCCATCTTGTCATCTTGGCAAAATGTCTAGACTTTCATGTCCATCGGGGAGCCTTGGTATCTCATTGGAAACACCCCCTCTTGAGGACATGGTGGCGCAACGAGTCTCAAAGTCTACTAAGCTGCTGAACAAGTTTGTGCTTCCTTGCCTGCTTAGTCTTAAGTGGCTAGGCGGACAGTGGATGAAGACGAGTACAAATTCCATTCAAGCCGACCACAATTTGACGTGAATATGACGGCGTTTTTTTTTCGTAATATGCGTCTTATTTCCACGACATGTCAAATGTCGATTACGCTCCGGACATGACGGAAGAGAGTTCTGGGGAGTGGGGGTCGTGCAGTGGGTGTTATGTCGGCTACCTAAAAGACTTGCAGCATGAAATGATTAGCAACATGTCTGGCCCGTGGCGAGGGCATCATCGACGAACGAGCGGTAAACAATCTGAACACGTTTTGAAGCAGCGAGTAGCATTTCTATTACGGGAAATTCACGTCTTCTTCTGCCTCTCAAAAATCACCTGTTTTTCTTTTCGTCCTCCTCATGCCAAGCCCCGTTTCGTCCTTTTCTGATTCGACCATGATGACGTATATGGACACTGGCCCCCCACGCAGCTGTCTCATTGGCCACAGCTCAGCGTCCTTCCCTGTTGTCTGGTCATTCATTGACTGGTGTGCCCCGCCACGTCAACCCCTCCTACCCGTAACCCCGCCGCCATTCGCCATCCACCCTCGAAAAGCTCGGAGCTCTTTTAAAGCTCAATTTTGAGTTTTTCTCTCCTCTCACAAACAAATCCATTGTATACCCGCACCAAACACGATTGAACCTCGAATTCTGTCACATAATCAGCCATCATGGGTGTTGAAAAGACTACCATCAAGGAAGGATCCGGGGCGCAGCCCACCAACGGCCAAACTGTCACAATCGAGTACACTGGCTGGCTCAAGGACGAGTCCAAGCCCGACAACAAGGGCGACAAGTATGTTTGAGCTGATTACAGCCATTCGCTAGCCGTTGACAACTCCACGTCTCATGAAAAATACACTCACAAATGTTCCGCTTCGCAGGTTCGATTCATCTGTTGGCCGTGGCGACTTTGTCGTCAAGATTGGCGTCGGTCAGGTCATCAAGGGTACGAAAAAAGCCCAGGAGAAGAAGAAACAGAGAAGAGGAAAATGAAAAGACGGCAATGTTCTGGTGGAATCCTCAGTCAGTTCGCAGCTCTAACATCTCATTATAGGCTGGGATGAGGGCGTTACCAAGATGAAGGTTGGCGAAAAGGCCACTCTTGACATCTCCCCCGACTATGGATACGGTGCCCGGTAAGCTCGCAACGATTTGACATGGTCGGCTTGTTGTTATCCTCGACTAATGAAGCATACTGCAGCGGCTTTCCCGGCCACATCCCCCCCAATTCCTCTCTCATTTTGTAAGTCGGACTTTTCTTTGCCACACTCGTCATGTACTTTTTCTTTTCTTTTCGTTTCTTTTCTAACATGCTGCTTAGCGACGTCGAGTTGAAAAAGGTTGCATAGGTCGATGGAAGCGTCGAAGGCATAAAGACGTCGAGCACATGGTACTGTGCGGGCTAAAACGAGATAGGCTCCATCACCTAGAGATATACTAGCAAAATAAAAAAAAAATATCGCGCCTCGGAAATCGGTTCAAAAAGATGTCTCTGTACAAGCTCGTTCATCTGATGCCAAGATTGACTCTCTTACTGCACGTACCTTCCAGAACGACTTTCATATATGATGTCCATGTTTTACGACTTGATGCATCGATATATAGGCGGTATCTTTTTGGAGGAACGTCGGTGACTATCATGGCTGGACTGGAAAACGTGGCAGCAAAACAGGCGAAAGATATGAGACCTTTGATTTACATGATGTAGATTCCCGAGACGTCAGCTAATCATTTCAGTGAAAGCCGGTCGGCACAGTAATGAGTACAAGGGCTGAAGGAATTGGACTAAGTTCTGCAGCATTCGCAAAAGCATTGAAGCCAGTATTCACGTCATATTCATGGCCTATTCAGGACACCGAACAGTGATGTTGTCTCTTGTTGCCGTATTGCCGTGTTTTCAAAATCAAGCAAGCCCATCTGCCAGCAGCGAGCCGTCTCCGCCTTACAGCGAAGTGCTCTTCCACTTTCACCTGTCTGTCCCCCTGCGAGATTCACTCGATGTGCTGATTGATAAAGGCCGCAAAGCGTTGCCACAAACATGAGAGAGGGAGACACAGAGATAGATTGGTCAATATCAGCAAATGCTCGCGCAAAAAAAAAAAAATGAAAGTTTACGTCTGATGGAGCAGTTGGGCCTCTACCAGTCAAGAGGACTCGGATGGGCAATGGAAAAAGCCTCCTCAGCCGCCGAGATATAATTTCGCTTCTTTTTCTCTTTTTTTTTTCCCCCTTTGCCCGATAAGACCACCTCATGATGGTAAGCTCGACACATTTGTGCAACCACACGTGGGAGATGAGCAAGTTTTCTTCTTCTTCTTTTTTTTTTCTTTCTTTCTTTTTTTCTAATGATAATAATAATTCACGCTTCTACACGCCTTCTATCCCGCACGGCACCATTTATAAAATCAGGCCACGTCCACTTCTATTCCATCCGCAGCAGCAGCGCATCAACAAACCCAACCGCCATCAAGTGCACAGTCCAATGACAGCAGCCAGAATATCGCGCAGGGTTTCCAACTTGACACGTCCATGTCTCGGGATAAACAGCGAATGCTGCGTGCGCATGGAGGCTTATTGTTGGAGAATCTGACGTGATGGTGCAGACTTGTTTTTCTCATCATCTTTTTTTTTTTTTCATCTTCTTTTCTTTTCTTTTTTTTTTCTATGCCCCCCTGTCCCGCGGTGCTGCGCCATGTGGCATTGTGTGTGTGTACATGATACATGATGGCTGGATTACGTGAAATGCCCGAACAATATAATATAGAA
>SRPT01000550.1:0-21017 GCA_018360205.1 Claviceps digitariae | reverse complement strand
CAAAGAAAAAAAAACAAAAAGGCGCTCTTTTTTTTTTTTTTTTTTTTTTTGACGTTTCTCCACTTTATGATGAATGGGCCCAGTTGGACCCTGCAAGTTGAAAGTCAATCACCATCGCAGGCGGGGGGTGCTTGGGAAGCATGTCAGTGTGTTCGGCAGAATTGATGGCGATGAAAATTCATCTTTCTGGCTCCAGAGTATACATCAAAATATAAAATGCATCGAGTACATGTATTTTGACAACTGGTTAAAATCTCATTTTTTTTTCAACGCCAAAAAGGGTAAAAACCCTCCTACTTCGAGCCGTTCAATCATGCATACATATTGCACTATACACTATCATACAAAGTACGCCCTTGCGTATCATTCATTATCAAGAGCCAGATAAATCAAGACCCTAGTCCAGTATCGGCATGCCAATGAGCAACGTATTCGCCTTTTGCGTCCCTTCGCCTCCCCAGCCTTTCAAACGTACAAGATACCAAAGGTCAACAAGCCCATGTTGAAAATAACGTCTCATCTAGCCTCAGGGCTTGGAAGCGTTGTGGCGGAAGAACGGTTGAGGGTCTTGCTCTCGCTTGTCCCCTCCGATTGCTTTCCACCAGACATCTGTGCTCCAGCGGATGATTCGTTCGGCACTGCCTCGGGGCGTAGCAGCAGGGCGGACATCGAGATAGAAAACGGGTTCACCGGTCGGTTCCGGCTCGCCAGAGTAGTAATCAATGACGTAGCGGATCTGCTGTCGTTGACCGTTGACCTCTCGGGAGACGTACCAATCGTGTCGGTCAAAGGGGGGTTCAGTGCTGTTCCGTGCATGTCAGTTTTCTTCTTTCTTTTCCCTCAAAAACACGTGTCAAGTGCTGTGATTTTGCTTACCCAAACTTGGAAGGATAGATCCAGCCTAGCACCTGGAGCATCGTAGCCTTGGGCGTTAAATCCTTGGGTCGGCCTTGGAAACGAATAAGCGTCGGATCGGGCTGAGTTCCATCCCAGTGACGCTCAAGCTCTTCAGGAGTGTGAGCCTCGCCACGTCGACAGACTTGCCACCCCTTATACAAGCCCTGGCCGAAACGCGCCTCCCACCCAACAATCTCGGCCCAGGCGCCTTCGTTCAGGAAATTGTGGACCGAAACCATGGACTCGACGGCTGTGATGTCGGTGTCGGTGTAGCCCTTTCGCAGTAGAGCGTTGTACATTTGCTGAGGGGAAGGGTACTCCCAAGTGCCATCCCCGGACCCCTTGGGAATGGTTGACTCTTCGCGACTGGTTGGCAGCGCAATGGTCTGGTTAGGAGCACGCTGCTGCGACAGGTCGGGGAACATGTAGTTCAGAGGGTTGAGCTGTGATATTAAAGACTTGGGCTTGTCGTCTGGGGAGCGAGCATCGTGAGGTACAGGACATCCTGAGGGTGTAGGGCCCTGGCCCTGGGCGTCGCCGTGATTGTGAGGTTTTTCGTTGTTGAGCTTGAGCGCATCGAGCGTCTTTTCGTGCATGGGGCAGCCAGCCTAGAGAGGTACTTGCGAGTCAGCGTCAAAAATGGAGGGCATATGCCTGAAGAATGCGAAACAGAAATGTTCAAGTGCTGGCATACGGGAGGCGCTCCATCTCTGGCGATGGGAGGGTGACCACTAGACGTATGCACGACAGCGCGAGGAGGCTCAGCCCAGAACCAGCCCATAGCGAAGCTTGAGGGATTTGCTGAGAGGATAGGTGAGAGATGGATGCTTTTTTTTTTTTTCTTTTTTTCTTTTTCTGAAAATGTCGGACAAAATGGCAGGGCGAGGTTGTGCTTCGTAAAGAGGATAGACGGTATGAATAGTGAGGCTGAAGGACGATGCGACCAGAAGACGGATCAAGGGATCAAGGGATCGAGAAATTTGACGAGCCTGGCTGGTGGCGCAATCTTATCGCAGCCCGGGGAAAGACGGCGAGGATTTGCACGCGCAGAGGCACTAAGTGCACGTGTGCCAGGCGTCGTTTCCCGCCTGGCCCGACTCCTCGGAATCCCCTACGTCACCACTAACTAGCATGTGCTGGCTGCCAGGCCCATTGCGGGTCCACGCATGTCCCCGCCAGCCTTGATGATTGATTGAACGAAGCCACCGGTCCGGATTGTAATTATTGATGCCTCAATGACTTCACTCCTCCATCCTCCATACTCGCTCAATGTTCGGTGCTCTCCACAGCAACCTCGCCAGTCACCACATCCCCTTTTCTGCCGAACATGGACACTTGTTGTTCGCAACCGTGATCCAACGGAACTGTGACTCACAATGAGGTCCTGTTTTGCAGCCTGCCGCGCCTGGGTACGAGTCCTACAGCCATTCCGGGAGACAACCGCCCATTCCATCTCCCCCTTGCGCCATGTAACGTCACGACGACTTCACCACACAAGGCAAATACCATGGAGGCGCTCCAAGAACAGCGCTGCTTTCTCGCCCACACGGCTTGTCCTCCAGGCCTCCGTCGGTGCGGCCGCCTTGAGCGCCGGCGCCTTTATCGAGCTCTCCAACAAGGACAATGGCGCTGCCGACGAAACGGGAGAACTACGAATGCTCGAGGTCTCTCGCGACGAGATACGGAAAGCCGTCGGCGAGGACGAGCACGGCTTGTTTAGAGCTGCCCACCACATTGTCATATTCGTCGACCTGTACGTCTGGGAACCAATCTGCACCGGCTTCCGCTTTCTGCAGCTCCTCGTCATCTTCGTGCCCGTCATCGTCGCAGTTCCCGCCATTTGGGTTGGCGCACGGCAGCCTGGGCGCGACAACGAAAGAAGCGGCACGCTCTGGTGGTATGCCTTTCTTGTCAAGTCGATGGAGTTGGCAGGCCCGGCTTTTATCAAACTGGGACAATGGGCGGCTTCCCGATCCGACATCTTCCCCAACGAGATGTGCGATACCATGTCCAAGCTGCACTCCAACGCACCAGCGCACTCCATGCACGACACGCGTAAAACCGTCGAGGCCGCCTTTGACGGACGAAGATTCGAAGACATTTTCGACGAGTTTGACCAAACGCCCCTGGGCGTCGGCGCCATCGCACAGGTGTACAAGGCAAAGCTCAAGCCTGAACTGGCCATGTCCATGTCCAAGGGCCTCAGCAGCCTAGAGGAAAACACGGGCTTGACGGAGAACATGCGACGAAACGTTGACATTGTGCTCAAGAGCTCACCAAAGCGTGTGCCCTCCTCGTATGTAGCTGTCAAGGTGCTGCATCCCAAGGTCGAGCGGACGGTGAGGCGAGACCTGAGAATCATGGGTTTCTTCGCCTGCGTCCTCAACATGGTTCCCACCATGGAGTGGCTGTCGCTCCCCGACGAGGTCGCTCAGTTCGGCGAAATGATGAAACTCCAGCTGGATCTGCGCATCGAAGCCGCCAATCTGCAGACGTTCCGCCGCAACTTCAAGGACCGGTCGACTGCCTCCTTCCCCTATCCCTACACCGACTTCACCACGCGCAACGTGCTCATTGAGGAATTCGCCCAGGGCATCCCCCTTGCCGCCTTCATGGAAAACGGCGGCGGCGTGTTCCAGCACGACATTGCCGACGAGGGCCTCGATGCTTTTCTCCGCATGCTCCTGCTCGACAACTTTGTGCACGCCGACCTCCACCCGGGCAACATCATGGTGCGCTTCTACCAAGCCGCCCAGCCGGAGCTGCGGTTCTCCAAGTCCAACCAGCCCGACACCAACGTGCGCAACCACGACGCCGACGTGACCGAGCAAGTCCTCGAGCGCCTACGGCCCTACCGCCACCGCGCCAACAAGACCGCCTGGGAAGCCGAGCTCGCCAAGATCGACGCCGAGGGCTACCGCCCCCAACTCATCTTCATCGACACCGGCCTCGTCACCGAGCTCAACGCCACCAACCGCGCCAATTTTCTCGACCTCTTCCGCGCCGTCGCCGAATTCGACGGCTACAAAGCCGGCCACCTCATGTGCCAGCGCTGCCGCCAGCCCGACGCCGTCCTCGACCAAGAAATCTTTGCCCTCAAGATGCAGCACCTGGTCCTGGGCGTCAAATCCCGCACCCTCGCCCTCGGCAACGTCAAGATTGGCGACATCCTCCAACAGGTCCTCTCCATGGTGCGAAACCACCACGTCCGCCTCGAGGGGGACTTTGTCAACGTCGTCATCAGCATCCTCCTCCTCGAGGGCATAGGCCGGAGTCTGAACCCCGACGTCGACCTCCTGAGCAGTTCGCTGCCCATTCTGCGCCAACTCGGCGCCCAGTCCGGCGCTAGCATGGCCCGCGGCGGCGACTTTTCCATGATTCTCATCTGGGCCGGTCTCGAGGCCAGAAAGTTTCTGCAGGCCAGTGTCGATGATGTACGTTTGCCTCCTTGTTCCATTTCCCCTCCAAAGTCCACCCTCAAAAATAACCTTTTATTCAACTTGACATTCCCACTCTCCTACCACGCCCGTGTATTTTCCAAAAAAAAAAAAAAAAATCACTCCACTAACTCGTGTTCGTTTCCCAATCTAGGTTGAGCGATGCGTCAAATACGACCTCCTCTCTCCAAATGTTTAGTTTCACAACCCACCAAAAGTACACCTGTACACTAGACGGCGTTTTGTTTGTCTTTTTCTTTTTTTTTTCTTGGACCTGTTTACATAAGGGCCTGGCCGTTCCATGCAGCCAGGATTCCTGGCATTAGAGCAGAGCAGAGCAGAGGGTCGTCACAGCATATACATTGGACGAGGCGGCAGGTGTAAAATAGAGGATTTGGTGTTGTTGCATTACATGTCATGTATAGATGGTTGTGTCTAGCATGGTATGCTGTCGCGGTGTATATTGTTGAATTTCGATTTGTTTCCAGTAGACATTGAATTGATTGGAGTACTTGAGGTACCAAACCAGACACAAACTTATAGAATACAGCGCTAATTAAGCCATTCATGTACAAAACATACATATGTATGTAGCATTAAGTGTCCTGCCAACATGACCGCCGTTCCAATGACACGTGTAGCCCACCCACCCAGTCTGCCCTCAGCCACCAGACACGTATACCAGTGAGGGAAGAGAGTCTCAACCTCTTGTTCCTGCTATCATGCCTGCATGTGCTCGTGGCCTGCACCTTGCCCCACCATGTCCCTTCAAGGGACGGCTGAGGGGAAAGAGAGAGATGCTAGACGTCTGATTATATATGTATGTACATACGTGGTTTGAGTCACCTCCACCTTCGCATGCTAGTGATTTCCAACAACCTGTTAAAAAACATGTGGGTAGGTATAAGGTGTAGTATAGCCTTTTCGGCATCAAGGAGATACGTGATCAATCTCTCTTTTTTTGTAAAAAGGAAAAAAAAAAAAAAGACATGGTAGATGGTACCGACTGTGATTGTCTTCTAGTTGGTGCTGGCGCTGACCTCCACAGACTTTTCCCATAGATTTCGTAATAAGACATCGATCCCGAGCTCCTCGTCTGCGCCACCCAAGCTCACCCCACTCAATCGTTCGTTGATCCGACTGACGTCGTCTCCTTCCAAACTCGATCCAGTCCCATTGGCTCGGATTGTGCCGCCAGACTTGGTGGACGCGGACAGCCGAGTATCAGGCATGCTGACATTGCGGGTATGACGAGCCGCTGTATCCACAACCTGCCCGCGCTTGATATTGCTGACTGTGCCGGCAGACGGTCGTGTCCTTCGCATTTTCTCCATGCCTGGAAGGCGGCTGAGACGGTTCAGTGACCGGGCGACGGGGTTCTGGTATCGTCGGACGACGAGATACTCCATTCCCGTTTTTTCCAGAAGCTTGCCGACACGAGGGTCGCGGCTGTTTCCTCCGTCGTAGCCAGGCCCGCCAACTCCAATCAAGGGACTTGATCCAATCCCTCCTCCTGCCCCTGACAGTCCAGGCTCCAAAACAGAACTGGCTCGTTGCAGGTTCAACTTTTGCTGTGTTCGTGATATTTCTGCGGGAAGAGCCGCTGTCCCTCTGCTTGATCTCGGGACCAATGAGCTCGTGTCCATTTCACCAGGAGCTAGTACCTCTGGTTCTGGCACCTGGGGCATCTGGTGCGGCTGGTCCAAGTTTGTATTTGAGTTGGAGCTTCGAGAAACGTCATCTAATATTTGGCTTGTGCTGTGGGTAGGTTGCTGGTAAAAAGACCCCTGACTGGTCTGGCCAGATCCAGGCACGCCGACGAATCGTGAAATGAGATCCTCTTGATTGCTGCTAGCAGTCGGGGGTGTTGCAGTGCGATCGGCCGAGTTGTTGGATCTGGCGACCTGAACGGGCGCACCCTTGGCCATGTCCGCAGTCATCATAGGCGGTGCACTGTTTGAGGGATTGCGTTGCAAAAGGCGAGAAGTGAGGTATTCCTTCTGCTGTGATGTAGCCTTATCGGCTGATTCCGTAGGGTATTGTACCTGTTGCTGTTGTTCTTGCTGTTGCTGTTGTTGGTGCAGTTGCTGCTGTAGCTGCTGCTTTTGTTGTTGCTCTTGTTGCTGTCGCCGCTGCTGTTTTTGCTCTTGCTCTTGCTTGAATTGCAGCTGCTGTAATTTTAATTGCTTCTGCTGTTCCTGCTCCTGCTGCTGTTGCTGTTCAAACTGTTGTTGCTTTTTTTGCTGCTCTTGTTCAAGTTGCTGCGTTTGGGAAGGAGCATCGGAGGTCACGAGCCGGGGGTCTTCCGTGCCTGGCCGCAACGACGACTGTCCACTGCTGTTGATCGAACCTTTTCGGGATAGATAGGGCGAGTTGGAGCCACTGGCATCGACCCATTCGTCTTCAGGGTCGTCACTACCAAGATCAAAATGTACCTGTGTCTTGCTGGTCTTCCTGGTATGGCGATGTATACCAGTACCGCTCGATGTCCTCTTGAGCTTGTCTGAAGATCGGGTTCGCTTGCTGACTTCCACTTGAGAGCGATTGCGCTGCAAGCTCGTGTGCGACAGGCTCTTGGGCAGGTGAGCAGAGGACGAGTGACGTGACAGCTTGACTTCGCTGGTCGTTCTCCGGTGCGGTGGTGGCTGCTGTGGCTCGGAGGGTGAAGCGCCTCCCGATGTTTGCCTTCGGGTCAGTTTGGGAGCTGGGCCGTGAGCAGTGGTGTGTTTATGAAACGCTTTGGTGGACGGGACGCGTGTGCTAAGGCGACCGACGTGGTGATGCTTCTGGTGAGTCTTGATGCGATGTTGCTGAGATGGAGCGCCCGTGGTATTTGTGGTATCACTCTGAGAATCGCTGTCGCGCTGATGCAGAGGGGGCCGCTTTGATTGGCCACCCGATGGTGCATTGTCCATGTTTCTGTCTCGAGGCATGGTGTCGTACTTCAGCCGCGATTTGTGTGCTGTGACGGAAGTGACGGGAAGGCGCAGAGACGGAGAGACAGAGTACGGTTGGGAGTACGTTGGTGCAGCGAATCGTACGGCACGAGGGGGATGGATGGATGGATGGGATCGGCCAGACTGGGGAGACCTGCCTCGGTGCGCCCGCGGGTGCAACAGCAAACTCTTTCTGTTAGACGACTCGGGTGCGGCGGGATATTCGCTTGGCTGTGATCGACGCCGTGGAGGCCAAAGAAAAAAAAAAGAACTAGGAGAGACGAATGACGGAATTCGCCGACCACTGGAAGCGTTGTGGTGCAGATTGATGCCAGGGTAAAGGCTGGGATTTTTTTTCAAGGTTTCCAGAACTCGGGGCCTACGTCAAGAAATTGTTGGTTGTTGGGGCCGTTGGCTGCAGGCGCAGCGGCAGTCGAGGCGATGCAGAGCTGATGCAGATGCAGATGCAGTAATATCAATGCGGTGATGCCAGCGATGCGAGACACGTGTGGCCGTCGGAGCCGGCGACTCTGCTGTCAACGAAGGACAATGGATGATGATGGATGGTGGATGACAGGTGACAGGTGACAGAAAGCCAGGGCAAGCTCCCTGCAACCTCGGTGCAAGCTCAGCGTCGGATGAAGGCAAAGGATAATTGGCCAGCCAGCGATGGGCGAGGTACTGGAGTTGACGGTGTCGAAACTCGAGACGGGAAGCACATGAGGCATGATGAGATAGATGACCGACTGGGCTCGATTGACAGTTTATAGACTTGGATGACAAAGGATCATGATACCTCTGTTCCCACTTTAAGCATGGATGGACCAATCAACCGCAATCGCCCTTGACTTGGTCCTCTTTGAATCCTTTCTAGCCGGAAACGGAACCGCGACTTTTCAAATTCTCATCTTGTTGGCTCGTTGCTTCCTCTGCCTTTCTTTTTCTCTCGATTCTCTGCTGTCTCTCTTGTGTCTCTCTCTTCTCCTCCTGGTCTCGATTCTCCAAGTCTCGACCGTCTTACTCTACGTTTTTCCCCAGGCAAACCCTCGGCCGAGTGGGTTGCACGCCTGCAGGACGGTCATGGGTCATGGGTCATGGGGTCACGGATTCTGCGTCATGGATGCTGACATTTGGAATTGGAGGTGAACAAGCTGAATACAAGCAGCCAATTGGATCTGATTTGAGCAATACATGCATATGTACATTGTACCTACATATGCACATACTTACATCCTACCTAGGTACATATCTACACTGAACCAGCAATTTGTCACGCATTTGTTGTGTCTGAATCAATTTCGACTCTTTCTTTTTTCATTTGACTCAGACAGCCCAGATGAGATAGGAAGACTGTTTGGTCTAACTCTAGACAGAACAGTATGAAATGCGCTGGCTCCAACGACCCTGCCTTGATAGCCATAAGGAAGCCATCCATGTTGTTCGCACGAGCGCTCTCATGTCCTGTCAGCTTTATATCGCGACAGCCCTGGATCACCCAACCTTCTGCCCTGCAGACATGATGATAATACAGATATACCCATCGTCGCCCTCAAAGCTTTTACGCGCCATGTACAATCCGAAAATGGCTTCGATTATATTGAAACTTGATATCACCGCCCCTGGTCAACGTGTGTTATATACAGCGCCCTCCTCCTCTTGATCGTCCTTGTCATAGTGTCGCGATCTCTCACGGGCATCGTGAAAATATACACAGGCTCCTAGTTATCAAAACGCTTTCCAACGTAGACCTTTTTTTGGCCCATGTCGAGACTTTCCTCTCTTAGTATCTGGTCGGAATCGTATACGCTTCGATAAACAACAACAACTACATCGCATGAAGGTCCCCTCTTTCACGAGGCGGCAGGCCTGTAGAGCGATATTTTCCCCTCGTACCCCTATCGCCATCGATCTCGCCAGGGCGCATTACTTTGGCAAGAAGGCACTCAGCATCGCGACAACATAGCATCACGACTGGGGATTTTAACGAGGATGGCGTCGAAGGAAGTGTACATGGGCGGCAGACACTGGCGCGAAAAAGCCCTCGACAACGCATTCAAAAATCTTGAGCTCACCTCTCTGGCTCGCTCGATACCTTTGGCTGCTGGAAGTCCCTGACCAAGACAGCGTTTGGGTCTTGGTGACATTGGCAACATGAATGTCTGTTTGTGCTGGGGAAGTTGTTGAACCGAGCAAGACTATGGCAATCGCGGTTTGGACAGTGTTTTACCGCATCACATCCCCCTTTTGGATTCGTCTATGAACAAGAGAGCCAAGTGACCTATCACGCTCTCCGTCTGTGACTTTGTAGTTGTTAACAAGCGCACTGGCGTGAAGTTCTTCATCTAGCGTCATCAACACCTGCCTTACATCAAGCACCGGACTTTCGTTCTCGGAAATCAGTGTCCGCACATGTCCTTGACCAGATTGTCTCTCGCGGGTCAAAAAAAAAAACATGGGCGTCGTCGCTATGCAACGAGAAGTACCGACGGAGCCGGTTACATATGCGGTCCTATCGTCTCCAAATCACAGGTTATATACATGGATTATAGATGCTATCTTGACGGGACGGTTCAGCTGTTGAATCTGGGGGACTTGAACAGGCTATCGCATTCTGTGCCTGGCGCGTGAGTAGAGAAACAAGCATGATGTCAGTAAGAGTAGGATATTGAGGTTGGCGGCGAGGACCACAACCCATTTTCTCAAGAGAACGACGCCCTCAAACCCTCAATCTCTTCCCCCAGCCTCTCTAAACCAGAACGCATAGATCCAAGCTGGTGCATCCTCTCGTTACTTCGCAAAGCAAACAAGTCCGTCTTTCCGAGGACTACACCGCCTGGACTTCGATGCCATCTTCTGGAGTAGACGTTTTCCCAACAGGCGCTATTGACTTTGCAGTACCCTTGATGTATAGCCACTCTTTAGAATGTCTCGGACTACAAAACCCGATCGCCAATAGTCCATGGTAAACTAGTACACTTGTCTCGCGAGAACGAAGATAGAACCGTCGCCCGAGGCTGCGACATGAAAACCCAAAAGTCCAGTCACATAGAGCCTCGATAAGGCACCTCAATTTCTTCCAAATTTTCCGGGGTGAAAGCCCGAAAGAAGTATTGAAGTGCGCTTTTTTCCGGATAATCAGAACAATGTCTTTTCTGAATTATCGAAGCATGAATGTCTTGGACGTTCCGACATGGCATGGAATAATTCACCACCGACGCTTCGACTTGCCCCTCCCCTCATAGACGGTGCACTCGTCGTCTCAGACATCCACATTCGCGCCATGCACTTGCGTCCCGGGCGATAGACTACTTTCGTGAGTGATTCATCATACGAAAACACCGTACAGCAGATTCAATGAGGCAGGCACGGGTGTATCAACAGCTCGCGATGCCGACACGGACAAGACGGCCGAGATGCGTGGCCAGACGTCTTGGAAGAGTATGGCGACGCGACTGCTGCCATGCAATGAATGGGTGGTATTCCTGGAAGTTCTGTATCATTCTTCTTTTTTTTCCCCTTTATCGTTTTGTTTTTTGGCTTTTCGGCCCTTTCCCACAACCCCTTCCGAGCTTCCGTCTAGACATTTGGTTAAGCTATGTCGCAGAAATAGATAGTACATAAGCCGCCGCGGTCGCTTGTGCATGATTGTCTGCTTGCTGTTGCAAAGCGTCGAATGCGAGTGTGCGTGCTTACTAGAGAGGCAAGCGCTTCCTTCAGCCGTGCTATGCAATTCGTATAGACAAAAAGGTGTCCCCTAACGTCATTTCCTGGGCTCTACATCCAGTCCTGTTTTCGGTCTTTTGTTTTTTTATTGACGGGATTGGGATGTCCTTGATCGGATGGTCCCATGGCGGCCATGCACCCGAGATCTCTCAATCATGTGTCAATAGAGATATAAGAATCGTCCAACTATTCCAGTTGGTTTTTTTTTTAGTGTACTCTATGTAACACCAACTTTATGTTCACATCCCAAGTGAGATGATCGGGGTGCCGCATCAGCCCTTTCTGAGAGAAGCGCCATGGCGGCGGATGCAAGGCCATCATCATCTTGCAGGCAGTCGTGCCTGCAGTGTCGCTTTATAAACGATTTAGGTTCGAGACTAGACCACGACTGCAGGTCATGATCCCATCGCCGGGGACAGCCGACCGAAGGAAGCCCTGTTCCATAAGAATGCATGGTGTGGATGCCGCCGTCGCTAGAAATAGCATGTCACAGAAGAGACGACAGACCCGTGATGATGAACAACATATTACATACATATGTACATATGTGTGCATGTAGGTGATAGGGCCGACCTGTGGTTCCGGGACAAGTCTCTCTGTTAGCGTGCAGCAATATTCAAGCGTATGCATGTATAGACTTTGATACAACCACAAAGTCAGGAAAGGCGGTGGAAACCCCGACGTTTCGTTCAAGCTGTGTCCATTGGACGGCCACGATAATCCGGCCCCCCTTCCTTCTTGGACGAATGACCAAAAGACAACTGAACCTGTGGGTATGATTATGTCATCGTTTCTGCTGGGAGCAGGCTTCGTTCACGCACAGTGACTGTCACGACTTGTCGTAAATAATAATAAAGCACAAGAACCTGTTGAAGCAGAACGCATTCCAATACTCGGTACCGCGAAGCCATGACCACCTTTCTTGGCAGTATAAAACATACGACATTTTTCGCAATTTCGAGTCGGAGAAATGATCGTGGGTCTATTTTGCCATGCGTGGTTCTTGGAAGGGCCAAGGGAAAACTGACTCAATGCGGCCCACGTCGAGAGAACTATTACGTTAAATGAATTGCGGCTCCTCGCATTCAGTTGCCACAAGGTTTAGATTTGGCAAAGGGGACCATGATACTCGAATACATGCAGCACATGCTGTGCATGGTATGTACATGCTGACATGCTGTATGTGCAACCTACCAGCGAGACTGCTCTCCGTTGCGGTCAAAGCCAGGCGGCATAGCTGGTTGGTGGCTGAATTGAGGTTGTCTGGTCGCCGCCGTCTGCATGCTTCTCTGTCCCTTTTGTATGCCCTCTATTACGCAACAGCTACCCAGAAACGAAGCCCGCCACGAGATAAGAGCCAGTAGAGGGTGGGGAGGGAGGCTGGCAGGGCTTGAAAGTTCGATGGAGACTGGGCGGCGCTTCGTCTATTGGCATTCGATGGAACCCTTATCATTATGAGTACATTGTACAGCGTACAGTCTGGTGTTTGTCTTGATAACGAATGGAATGGTCCAGTGAGATGGCTCCCACACAACACATCCCAGTTCTCGATTAGCCCATTCTGAAGCCTCGACTGGCTCAATCCCTGTTCCGCATCTAGTATCCATTACTAATAAGCACCGACCCTGTTGTGCCTTAATACCATATGACACACCGCATCCCTTTGACAGTCATAAGGCGCCAAACAGGTCACTGCAGGGATTATTAACCAATGAGGGCAAGGGCTATAGTGAGATACTTCTAGCTATAGAGGACTGTCACTATAATCAAAGTCTACGCATATGTACTAAGTACAAAGGGGTACATTATAGAGCGGGCTACTAACCCTGTTTTTACGTACCTCTAACGTACCGGTGATCGGGTGGATGCCGTGACCTGTTTGGCGCCTTATGACTGTCAAAGGGATAAGGGCACCGGGACGTCGCTGCCGCATCGTGAGCAATTCCCCATGCGCCATTGATGCCGAGATGTTGATTGAAACCAGTCGCTCAAGCGTTTCATGACCTCGGCGTTCCCAGGGAAGAGCCACGTAAGATGACGAGCCTTCCGGAGTTTCCTGCTCGGGTTGTGGAGTAAAAGACCCATGTATGAAGAGACGACACAGAAAGAAGAAGAGCTGAGCAGGGGGCGTAAAGATCCAGTAGTATTTCGCGCATCTCTGTCGGTCATAACGTGGTAGCGGTGGTGGCTACGCGGCAATCCTTGGAAATAATAGATAATAGTGACTCGGGGCAGAAAACCAGAGACAAGGTAAAAAAAAAGCTTTGATCTGCAAGTAACGGGAAAGACAATGCTTAGCCCCCGCCAAACCAAAGAATGGATGTCATTCGGCATAGCTCCTCGCCAATTACTGCCCGCGATAAGGGAAACAAGCTCGACGTACAGAGTACTCCGACCAAGGCTCAGCATCCGTTTGGTGCGTGGACAGTGGGAGCCAACATCGGTCATGGCACGGTTTGCGTCTCGGCGCGTCTTTTTTTTTTTTTTTTTTTTTTTTTTTTTTTTTTTGCATTGCGACAATGGGCCACCGACATGGCGCCCTCGATGGCCGGTCAAGGCTGATGGCAAGACAAGACCCCGGCTTTGAAGTGTTTTGGCGCTGTTTGTTGGCGTTGTAACTCGCTTGCCGGTGCGGTGCGCCTCCGTTTGAGCAACGATGGCATCAGCGCCCATGACTTCCTGGGTTTAGTTTCTCGCCCTTCCCCCACTGGCGATCCATTCATCCGTCATCGCTGGCCAGGTTGTTCTCACAATTCAAGCCTTACCCCCAGTCTGGGGAAGTTAGTGGAAAGGCGGACGACTGATGAAGACTTGGTCGATTTCAGACTGGAGACGCACATGTCACACTTTTCTTGTGTGCCGGGCCGGGTCAGAGTTGGCAGGCGCGACCGAGCGAGTTTTTTACGTGCTTGCCCCCCTACATACCCTACTTACCTTTGAATTCTCTGCCTCGTCATTGGCAGACACTGTTGGAGCCATCCCGGAACTAGGTGAGAGGCTCGAGCATCAGACTAGACAAGACAGCTCGACAAAATCCTCGCGTCTGGTTCACATCTTTTCTTTCCTGCATCCTCTTGGCTTCTCCTTCAGACAAACTGTATGTGCGGACGGATACATGCTATCTGTAAGCTCGTCGAGGATCCGCATCGCATCACCAAGACACGGGAACAGGGTTTGTGCCAGCCCCTGCTCATCCACTCCGCCGGCATCGTTACTTAATTCCCCTTTTATTTCCCCTCCCGTCTGTCTCGAATATTTTCAGTGTGAGAAATAATTCAAATTTCTAGCCTCTCTCCCTTCGAAAAACCTGGCTTTCTAGAAGGATATATATACCTCGCTGTTCGCCGTGCGCAACAAGGAGAAAAACACGCAGCTATCGGTTTCAATGACGCCGATAACCCACGGTTATCTCATCTTGGCCTCCGTCGTAACCTGACTTCCAGACACCGGACCGCAAAATTTCACACAAACGTCCCAGCTTCTTGGCTTTGGCTACGCAGTTTAGGTATAGAGCGCGACATCGCCATCTGCCAACTTCCTGCGGTCATCAATACCGTACCCGCATGCTCCATTTCATCGTGTCAGGTTCGTCATTGCGTTCGGTTTGGCCAAGGTAATTTTGCAATCACAAGTAAACAGAAGAGCAGAAGGGGGATGCTGCATGTTTCTTCCTCTCTTCGTCTTTTTCTTGGAAGCGACCAGACGCCGCTTGACATCTGATCGCGAGGCTCTTTTGTCATTTTGGAACTGACACGGCGATTTTGGATAACGAACCACCAAAATTGTTACCAAACACTGAATCAAAACCGAGGACCTTCACTGGAAGTTCAATAGGATCCAATTATTATTATCGCCGTTAGCCTTCACACACTTCTCCGGTATTTCGATATGGCACAGAACACCTCAGTACAACGGACTGCCCCAATCGCCATCGCCCCGAAACCTTCGAGGCGAGATCCGACCCCGCAACGGCAAGACAGTGTGAGCAGGTTCGAAATCGGTCCCAGTAGTATCCAAACTGTTGCTTCGATAGAAACTACTTCGCTTGCTGCTTCGACAGTTTCATGCCAGTCTTGTCAATCTTCAGTAACGAAATGCGTCGTCGATGATGATGAAGACAGTTGTACAGCCTGTCAGGCCAACGGCTCTGAATGTTCCTTTCTATCAGGTGCACTGCCAAGTCCTCATTCTCGAAAACGAAAATTGAACGGATTGGCACATTGTGAAGCCAGCCCAAGTAAGCGAAGGTATGGCCTGAAATATGATGGGAGCGAAAGTCACTCCTCTTGCTCTGCCCAAGAGTGCTACTGTTCGTGGCAATTTCCGAGGCATCCCAGAGCTTCCAAACACTACCTTTTTATTTTCCCGATTTTTTTCTCTCGGAGCTGACAATCCTATTGTGTTTAGCTCACCCAACATGTCTAGTCGTAAAATTGGCGATTCCAGTCTATCTAGCACTTCTGAAAGCTCTTTGCTTGAAGACATGGCCAATGCCGGTGGTCCGACCATGCTTAAACGTACTCTCGGCATGCAATATGACCGTTTCAGTCAATATATTGGTCTGACGACGGATTTTGAACCATCACTGATCGACTTGTCAACTTTTGATCCTCAGGATGAAAGTTTACTGGCAAGAGGCACGCTTCGAAAAGTCAGCGACAACGACACTTTCTTGATGCTGCCAGACAGCAGCACTCCTGGCTATGATCATATCGTCCAAGATGTGGACGCAATCGAGGCGGTCGTCTCGCCACATGGTCGCAAGCTGATCGATTTGTACTTTCGAATCGTCCATCCTTCCTTTCCAATTATCCAGAAACATGTGTTCTTGGAGAAATACGAACGCTCCCACCGCGAGTTTTCGCCTCCCATTCTGGCAGCAGTGTACATTCTCGCCATCAACTGGTGGGACCACTGGCCCGAGTTGGCGTGTCTACCCCGTCCCAATGTTCAGGAACTTGAGAGATTGATTCGTGGCACCTTGGCAGATGCGATGAGTCGGCCAAAGCTCTCTACTATCCAAGCCGGCCTGCTTTTGTCTCAGCGGCCGGAAGGAGACCAGTGGGCACCAACGGCACAGCTTGTAGCGATAGGTCAGGAACTTGGCTTGCATCTGGATTGTTCGAACTGGAAGATTCCGCCATGGGAGAAAGGGTTGAGACGGCGTCTCGCATGGGCGTTGTACATACAGGATAAATGGGGCGCTCTGGTTCACGGTCGTCCTTCTCACATATTTACGTCCAATTGGGGAGTTCGAGCTTTGACGGCTAACGACTTCCCAGACGTGGAGTGGGATGAAGAGGACGAGGACGAAAGGCAAGACGTGGAGAAAGGTCGTCTGGTGTTCTCGCGGTTCGTGCAGTTGTCAGAAATTCTTTCCGAGATTCTGGAGACATTTTACACGCTCAAGTCGACGCAAACTATTAGCGATACCGGACATCAGAGTATTCAACTCGTCTTGTCTCTTGCTAAACCAGTTCAGCTCAAGCTCAAGGAATGGTACAGCGGTCTGCCAGCGTGCATTCGTCTAGAGTCGTACTCCATGACTAGTTATGCCCCTGCGTCACCGCCAGCTACAGACAGATTGTCTAGTATCGGTTACCTGCACTTGGGTTACTTTGCCACAGAGATCACGTTGCACCGCAGAATTATTCGGTCCTTGGCGTCGACTTCCAATGCCGTGGATTCGTATGTCCAATACATTTGTCGAAGCGCAGCAAAGGCTCGACTCATATCCTCCATGGATTTCGTCAACCGGCTTGCGCCCAATCACTTGCGGTCCTTTTGGTTTTTCGCGTCGAAGACAAACTTTGCCTTGATTGGCACTTTTGGCTCCCTTCTTTGGGCAACTTCTCCAGGAAGGGAGGAAGCTGATTGGTATCGTCGCCGGCTAGGAGAGTATCGGTGGACGCTCTCGGTAAGCTCAAAGCCGGGTGAGAGCGGAGGTCTCACACGATTTGCCATGACGATGCTGGATATATCGACTGGGCTACTTAAAAAGCTTCCAGAAAAGCCTCTCATGAGCCGCAGCGGGAGCATGGCAGATTTTTCAGCTCCACCGTCTTTCCCCGGCTCGTTCTCTGGAGGTGGTAGCCTCTTGGGTAGGTACAGCACCATTCGCAGCACAGACGCAAGCAGCGTTCAAAGTCCTCTCAGCGACGATTCTAGCAGCGATGACTATTTGGAGGACAATTATTCCACACCCATCTAGAGGCGCAGTCACCTTTGTGTGGGGGGGGGTTCCTGTATTGCTTCAAGCCGCACATATTTTCGTCGTCGAGGGACCGAAGTAGAGGGCTTGGGAGCACGGATTCGTAAGGTCTTTCGATTCATTTTTTTTTCTTTTTCTATTTGTGGGATAGAGCAGTGATGCGTCCATGTCCTCTGTTGAATCAGAGGCAGCCTGCGGACCTGCAAGAGGGCGTGTAAATGGGCGTGTAAATGGAAATAGCGAATTGATTGATGCGGTGGTGAATTGCTGGTGATATAGAATTAATTAGGAGGCTTTTCCGGGCTGATGTTGGTGGGTGGTCGTAATAATGATCAAAGATTTCATTGGCGCCTGAAAGTTTGATTGACGAAGAAAACCAGCATGACGTCGCGTGGGAACTTGGAGGGCATGGACCGGCGTAGGACGCTGCACCCCGCGCGCCACATCTCAATCTCAGTGCGGTGACGGAGGCCACATGCAGACAGGAGGAGTCCAGAGTGTAGGTAGGGCCCAGGGTCCAGGCAGGGTACAGGGTACAGACTCGAGACTGGATGCAAGCTCCAGGCTCCCGTCCCAGCTCCCTCCCGCACGGCGCTTGGAGCTCCCTCCGCAAGACCAGCCAGGAACATTGAACGATGAAACACATCAGCACACTCCGAACATTGTCAGACGACGCCGCGTCTCTCGACTCACCGTGCAGCTGCTGTTGAGAACGGCTCAGAAACAGGGTTCCGTTCTTCTTACTCGTCCATCTGGAATTCGCACCACCACCATGACCAACGAGCTGTCGCCCGCCAATGCGGCCGCGTCGCATCGCGATGCACAGCCGGATCATTCATCCATTGGCTTCACGCCAGAGAGGTTTGAAAAGGAACTCAAGGATCTTGCCGAAAAGGCCAAAAGCGATACCTTCAGCAATCGTCTTCTAGAACAATTAGGGCTCTATGCCAGGATATTTGTGCTGCTGAGCTTTCTCGGCATCTACTCACATGTTTCTCAACTGAATCTCTCGCCTGTGTACGGCTCGATTCCAGCATCGATATGGCACGCGAAGCTCTTGATGGCGGGCTGCTTCCTCGGCTGGGCTGGTAACACGTTCCTCCGGGATACTCTGCCCATCCCAACGGTCAAGACTCTTCCCCTTGTCGCCGTATGCATTCCTGGCGTTCAGCATCTACTGGGTACATACAGCCAATCGTTTGGTCCGCAGCTCGGACCTGTCGTGACCGAGGTGTTTACGCTGTTGCCTCTCGCCATCTTGACAGCCGCGTCGGTGGCGGATTGTTGGCAAGGGGTGCTGTTGAGCAAGCTGCCAAAGTTTGTGGCTGACGCTGGTCCTGGGATAGGATCATGGGCACTCTTCAAGTTTGTCGAGAATAAGGTCGGGTCTTTTCTGCCTCTTGTGACGGGAAAGTTCATGATACTCACGAGGCTTGGTTTCGAAATACTGCTGAGCTTTGGGTATGTGGTACTTTCGCCGTCAAAGTATCTGGTGTACACGGCATTTCCCTTCTTCCATACGTTTCTCCTGAACACGCATGTGCAGTCCCCCGCTGCGACCAAAAACCTCATGAGCAGCTTGATGACGGATGGATGGATGTTGATTGAACGACGTGAGTCTGTGACGGGCTATCTTTCTGTGGTGCAGAGCATGCAGCAGGGCTTGAGGGCTTTGCGTTGCGACCATAGTCTCTTGGGAGGAGAGTGGATTAACCATAGGGGAGGCCCCGTTTCGGAGCCCATCTACGGCGTTTTTGCCATGTTGGAGGCAGTGAGGTTGGCAGAGAGGGTATCTCCAGTGGCTGATCAGGATGCCAAGGCCTTGGTGATGTGAGTCGTGTACCTCTGTTTCCTCCGCCGCGACTTTTTTCCTTTTCCTCTCTCTGTTTCTTTGCTGACAGCTCTCGCTCGATAGAGGGCTTGGCGTTGGGACAACTCCCTCGGCGCTTGTGGCTCATGGCATTAACACCACTGTCGTGGAATACGACCCGGTTGTGTATGAACTTGCGACCAGATATTTTGATCTCAAGGAGAACAACCCGCCTGTGCTGCAGGACGCCGTCACTTACACAGCTCAGTTGGCCGAGGTTGCTCCTGCAACATATGACTATATCGTGCACGATGTCTTTACCGGAGGTGCCGAGCCAGTTGACCTCTTTACTCTTGAATTCTTCCAGAGTCTGCACAATCTTCTTGCACCAGAAGGCACCGTTGCCATTGTACGTGACGACTCGGCCATGCCCCAGAACCCAAAGGCCCCCTCACTGAACCCCTCCCCTCCTCAAGAAATTGTGACTAATGGACGATGCCCACAGAACTACGCGGGTGATCTCAATCTGCCAGCCCCCAAGATTGTCTACCGCACCATCAAACAAGTCTTCCCAACCTGTCGCATCTTCCGTGAAATGCCACCGGACGTCGAAAGCATCCAGACCAACGGGGGCATGGACTTTACAAACATGGTCATTTTCTGCATTAAGTCACCCACTGGGTTACTTCGGTTCCGTCGTCCAACAGCGGCAGACTATCTGCAGAGTTCTGCGAGAGAGGAATTCCTGGAGCTAAGCCACGAGGTTGCTGAGGGGGATATGCTGGGCGAGGGAGCTGATATCATGAGGCGGAATGAGACGGACAAGGTGGCGAGGTGGCATGATAAGAGTGCAATGGGACATTGGCGTCTGATGAGAACTGCCATTCCGGCTTTTGTTTGGGAGAGGTGGTGATTTGGGGCTTGCATGCGTGGATAGAGTGAAGGGGGAATCTCATGCATATACATATGTACATACATGTATATGCATCGTTTAACTGAACAGCTTGAGGGGTTTCATGCAGCGTTACAAGGGGAAATATATATTTTTCCATATATAAGTATGTATGTATATACATATACAACTTGGGAAAAGCCCCCTGATGTCGGTGAACCCCACCAATCGCTGCCTCGTACTTCAACAACCTTCACGACCCCCCTTTCTCCCTTTTCGCAGCCTCAACACTATACTTCTGATTCTCCTCACCGTACCGCTCAATAAACTCACTCGCCGAACCCGGCATCTCAACGCTATTATACGGCCCAGGGATAGGCTCCCCCATGACAGAATACACAGGCACAACGCCCGTCCACGCCGACTCCCTCACCTCTCGATTCTCCAAATCCTGCACCTCGTCTGATACGCCCCCGTCGCGGATCTTGGCGCTCCCAGACGTGATCTTCACGCGCAGGATACTCGTGCTCTGCATCTCGGCATTCGACGGCGGCAGGCGGGTACTGCGCCACCGGTCCGGCAGCACCGAATTGGTAATGAGCTCCATGGCGTACAGCTTCTCCTGCTGGTCTTGCACGGGGAAGGCGTGCCCGAACAGCACGGCCGAGCGGTAGTTGTAGCTGTGGTTGAAGGCCGACAGCGCGAGCACCAGGCCGTCGAGGTGAGAGGCGGAGATGCAGACGGGGAGACCGTCTTGCGGATCGGCCGCGCGGCCGAGGGTGAAGAGACGGGAGGAGACGTAGCCGTGTAGGTACAGGTCTAGCGGATCGCCGAGGTCGGCGGACGATCTGGCAAAGGATCCCATTTGGCCGATCATGGGGAGGGTGATGGGGAAGGGGGAGTCGGGTGCGTTGAAGGAGAGGTGGATGAAGTGGCTGGAGTTGATGAGCTGATGGATTTGTCGCAGAGCATATATGCCGGTGGTTGATTAGGTTAGTCGCTTTATTTTCCTGTTCTTTTATTTTTTTCCTGCTCTTTTTTTTTTTTTTTTTTTTTTTTTTTTTTTTTTTTTTTTTTTTTTTTTTTTTTTTTTTTTTAATTTTTTATTTTT
>SRPT01000055.1:0-70043 GCA_018360205.1 Claviceps digitariae | reverse complement strand
ATACTTTAAATAATTAAACTATATAACCTTTTAATATAAATTAAGTAGTAATATTTAATTAAAGGTTTTTTTTCTATTTTATTAGGCTTTAAAATAAAAGCTAAATTTTAATAGTAAATATATATTATAAACTATTATTAATTAATAAAATAATTATTACTATTTAAAATTAATAGTAAATTATACTTACTTAAAAATAATATATTTTACTAAAAAGTTTAAGCTAATATAATCTTTTTAATTAAATAAATTAAATATTAATTAATTTTTTTCTTTAAAACTAAAGCTAATAATCCTTAGATTTTAATATAAAGAATAGAAAATTTAGTTTCTTTTTATTACTTATTATTATTACTATAAATATATTTACTTTAGGCTAGCTTTTTATATTTTTTAAACTTAATAAAAGAAGTATTTTTATAAGCTTAAGTATTAAATTAAGTAGTTTATCTTTTATTTAAAGTATTAAAAGCATCTCTTTTTAAATTTAGTATAAAATTAAAGACTTATAAATATACTAAATAAATAAATAAATTAAAAAAAAGAATAAAAGAGAAAGGTTTAAAGCTATAGAATATAATATAAATTTAGTATAGTAATTTTAAAAGCTTTAAGTATTTAATTAAAGGGATTAGCTATAATATAACTAGTTTACTAGATTTATAGGCATTTAGTAAAATCCTTCTTATAATACTTTATAATAAAGTATTAAAATAATATAAATTAGAATAATAGGCTATAAAACTATAATTAAATTACTACCTTTACTTTAATAAAAGAATTATACTTAAAGAATTATTCTTATTAGTACTTTTATAAATAAAATATTTATTTTAGTTATACCTTTTAAAATTATATTTAAAGATAGTTAGACTAAAATTAAGGATTATATTAAAATAAAAATAATAAAAAAGGTTAGAAATATTAATTCTAGGGATAAAAGAATAAGAAAGTAATAAAAAATATAGAATAAATAAGCTTTAAAATATTTAATTAAAATATAATAAATTGTTTTTTCTAAGGATATATTTATTTTTATTATTCTTTTAATTCTTTTTACTTAAGCGCTATAGCTTATAAAAATCTATACTACTTTAGAGAAGGTTTATATTAAGAGTTTAAGTGCTTTAGTAAAAAATTTGCTTAGTTATATAAAGAATATAAATATAGAGAAAAGGGGTATTTATAAGTCTAAAAAAGCTTTAAAAAGAAGGTTATTTAATTAATTAAAAAAAGTATATAAATAAGTAGTTTTCTACTTATATAAATGCTTTTAATAAGCATTATTATTAGTATAACTAGTATTATATTATTTAATTAAAGTGCCCTTTTAATTTATAATTCTTTGCTTATAATATTATTAAAATACTTAAAATACTACTAATTAAAAGTTCTATTTATATTTATTTTATTATTAACTATTTAATTTAGGTTTTTATAACCTAATTATTAACTTTATTTTTCTTTCTAACTATAGGTTATTATTATAAGAAAATCCTGTGTTTTACCTCCTTTAAGATTTATATAACCTTTCTTTCTTAGTGTGTAGCATAACTTTTTAGGGTGGTTGTTCCTAGCTAACACAATAGGTGCTACAGTTCCTAGCTAATACAGTATAAACTTTAATAAGGATACTAGTAATAAATATAAATGTGTAAATTAATAAAGATAAGCTTAGAATATTATATAATTAATATTTTTATTAATTAGAAATAAAGATATATTTAATAGGGATTATAAGTTAGTTAGCTTTTATAAGGGAATAGGCATAATAAGGGCATTATGGTTGCATTGGCGACAACTGTCACAGGTCACGTGACAGGTCGTACATATGTAGTGCCATTGTAGTCCACTAGCTAGCGTATGTAGGATCATCATCATTGCACCTCACGGTCACAGCGTCCCAAGGTTTTGTGGTCTCCTTAGTGGAATACTGAGGAGGTCTCCGGGTAAGAAATAAGGCTATAAGTGCAAAGGAGCGGTAAGAGAAAATGGTCTGACCTCGCCGACCACAACATGCAGTTAGCCAAGTTAGCCACTTTTCAACATTCTGTGACACCATCTGTGACACTAACACTAAGCAGGAGGCCTCCAAGCACTACGTATTCCCTTGGTCAGACCTTCCCCCAACACCACCCAGCCTTCCCCCGATCACCATGTACCTCAGTTTATTCTTCAACAAACTAAAAGCTGCTTCGAACGAAAATTTTCGCCCAACATGCCCGAAGAAGATGTGGCCAAGCTTCGTAGCCTGCTTGAACAGCTCACACGTGAAAAGCAGGAGCTCACACGTGAAAAGCAGGAATCAGACGAGCGGGCCGAGAGGCTCGCACACGAAAAGCAGGAATCAGACGAGCGATCGAAGAGGCTTGCCCGCGAAAAGCAGGAATCAGACGAGCGATCGAAGAGGCTTGCCCGCGAAAAGCAGGAATTAGACGAGCGATCGGAGAGGTTTGCCCGCGAATACCAACAGGCTACATTCGAAGAATTTCACTGGAACTGCCATGTTCACGTCTACACAAAACTTCGACTCGGCAGCGAGTCTAACTGCACAACGGGGTTGACTTGGGTTGATGGCAGATTCTACCCTAGGCGTATCCAGCCTTGGTCCACATCGGAACGAAATTCACATTATCAACACTTCGAAGTCGCCAGGTTGGCTTGTGGAGATAAGCGCCTGTTTCCCTCAAAGGCCTTTTCGCAGACTAGTGGGGAAAATATATCCCTCAGAGAGGCCACAACTGAAAAAGCTGTGGTCCTTTTTGAGAAGGTCGCTACTGAGGACGCCATTCTCCGCATATTCAAATACCTGCAAACTCTGCCAGAAATACGTGCGAAATACGGTTTTGATGACATTCAACTAGTCGACAAACTTAACACGAGCACATATGCTGGGGTCTCCCAACTGGCGAACGAGGAAAAAGGGCGTGAGCAAGAGCCTTCCCTCCAAGAACGGACTGGGCGAAGCAAACGAGTTGCATCTGACGATCCAATCCAGCCTCGTGGAATGTACCCAGATGGACTGGTTTATCGGGTGCAATCTAATCGACAGAGGACTGTGACATGTGTGTATGAACATAAGGCCGCTCACAAGCTTTTACCAAAGGATGTGAAATCTGCTCTCTCAAAAGAAACATTGCTTACAGACGTTGTTCAACAACTAAATAGCAACAGCAGCAAACAAGGCGCTGAAAAAGAAATTTTTTTGGCGGAGCTAGGTATAGCAATGGCGCTGACGCAAGTTTTTCACTACATGATCTCTTTCGGAGTCACCTACGGCTTTATTGCAGCAGGAAAAACCCTTTTGCTTCTTCGTATTCGACGGGATGACCCGCAGACGCTGTATTGTCACCCCTGTGTACCATCTGAGGACGTAGGCGATATCCGCGAAGGCGCCCCAGGTACACATATTCAACACACCGCTGTTGCTGAGCTTCTTAGCTTCTTGTTATCAAGTCTCGAATCTAATGAGAACGAATCTGCCACGCTTCAAGCACAGGCGCTTGAAAAATTTCTCGAAAATGCGAATCAAGTGCTCAGAAAGTGGCCAGAGCCGTATGAGGATGCTGCGCATTCTCTCTCGCAGGAGGTCATGGAATCGATGTCATCATCATCATCATCGTCGCCACCATCAACCCCAGGGAAATCTGAATTCAAGTCGAAGGCAGCCCCAACTGGCCGTGTCATTCCCTCGAGAGGAAAGTCATCATGCAAGCCTCCTCATCAAGATCTCAACGAGACCGATGAATCGGACGCGGAGTCCAATGAGCCACCATCAACGTCGCGCACCAGTCAAAGGATCATAAAGCGCAAGGGTAGTCCGCTCAATAGAAGTTCTGAGAAGAAAGTCTCGACGCAATCCTCGGCATCCAAAGGGCAATACTGTACACAAGCTTGTTTGCTAGGCCTAAAAATGGGGATGGTTCTAGATGACAAGTGTCCAAATGTGTCGTTGCACCGTGCTGCCGCAAAAAGTGACACAAGTCATCCTCTGACCATAACCGAATTCTGTTGTCATGTCAGCGAACGGCTGCGGAAGGATCCTTACCGAGATTGTTATTCTTTGCAAAGTTGGGGAAAGGAGGGTGCTGTAGGTGTGCTATTCAAAATTGAACTGAACCCATACGGCTATATCTTCGTTGGTAAAGGGACACGATCTCATTATCTCCCGATCCTTGAAAAAGAGTGTCGCGTCTACAAGCGACTCGAGGCGCTTCAGGGATGGCAAATTCCCGTGCATCTTGGCTTGATACACCTAGATAGGGGTTATATGCTCCCCGGCGGGATAAGAGCGGTCCATATGATGTTGATGTCATGGGTAGGTGAGCGAGCAGTGGACGAAGGCTTGGATGAGGCAGAACTGAAGGAATGGCAGCAACGCACGTCAGAGGCCATCAAGAATGCAGGCATTTTCCACGACGACGAACGCCCCGCCAATATTCTCTGGAGTCGCGAACGAGGCTGCCCTATGTTTGTGGATTTCAGCCACTCACGGTTTCGAGCTCCACCCGAACACCAGCAGCTATCGAACATAAAAAAAGCCGCGAAGAGAAATAGGAAGTTGTTCAGGGAGAATAAATCTCATAAACGTGTCCAGATTACTGGAATTGAAGCTACTGGTCATCAATGAGTATGCATGAAGAATGTCCAGCTTTACGAGACCTTGGAATGACTGTTTACAAGAAGATTTAACAGTGTATAGAACTAGTATGTAGAAAAATGCCTTCTTCTTTCTTAAGCGGATACTTCCTGCAAATGTGCCGCCTCCAAATCCGGCGTGAGCAGGATAGGTTCATCCTCTCCATCCTCTTTCATTCCGCCTAGAATCATTGACTTCGGCGCCATCGCTTGCCACAGTTCCGGGTCTGTAAACGCTTTGAACTTCTCATCATGCCACTGTCCTGCCGTAATAGCGCGGCCCTCTGAGTCAACAAACATGGTATCATCTTCAGCGCGTAGGAAGTAAGCAATCGAATAGCGATGCTCAGTAGGATCGAATGGCACAACACGATGAATACAACTCTGAAACTTCATGCCACTGGCGAATCGCAAAGAGTCACCAACGTGCACGAATGCACAGCCTGGCTTAGGTGCGACAAAGCCCATTTCACGCGCGCCGCAGGAACCAGGCGGGCGAATTTGCAGCCCCCACTGCTCGCTGAACAGAAGAGTAAGAGTGCTGATATCGGTGTGTTTCTGGTGACCGATGCGATTTTCGCCTGCAAGCTCGGATGGAAGGTAGTGCATCATGGATAGCTAAGATGGCGAGTTAGTGGACGAAGAGAGTCACAAATTTGTAGTGGATATTTTCATCCTCGATTGTGTACGAAGACAAGAAATGCCACTTACTGTAGTGGTGGACGGTCGCTCGTTGCGGTGCGAATTTTCAAAACGCCCGGCACCAGTAAGATGGAGCCCTGTAGAGAGGGCCGACAGGATGACCTTGGTGACCGTATTGCAGCTCCCGATGGCGTTCTCGAGGATCTGCAGATCGCCACTGTTCTTTACTGGGGCTGGGATCTTCGGGCTGTCTCTCTGGATCTCGTCTCGAGATACCTTGAGCATCTCATACCCGTCCTTCGTGCCAGCCCCGACACCGGTGCGGCTCCCCACTGGCTCGTACCTACATGCACGAAAAAGTATTCAGAATAGGTAACACTTTTCTGCGCAAGACATGATGAGATTGACAAACCCCAGGTGTGATGATATTAAGCCAAACTCGTTTTTGGCCTCAATAGGGCTGTCAAAAAAGCGCTTCATGAGTTTGAGCGTCTCTTGCTGGTCGGCAAGCATGCGACGGCCATCAATTCCATCAAGATCGAGGTAGAAGTAGCCGTCCTCCAGGCAGGCATTGACTACCCTGTCGACCTCGCCAGGATCCTGGGAAAGCAAGAGCCCGTAATTGATTGTCTGCATTGACCAAACAGGCACTTTTTTGCCCATCCAATCAACACAGCTCGGGGCCTCAATCGAAGGAGTCATGGTTTCTTTGTGTAATTCTGGGAGAAAAAAAATAGAAACAATAACACAAAAGACAAGTTGTTGTCTGAAGAATCATTACGGCCAAGTCTTTAGCTTTTATACTTGAAATAAAATCAACACACAAACATGTATATACTATGTACCT
Source organism: Claviceps digitariae (assembly GCA_018360205.1). Lineage (NCBI taxonomy): Eukaryota > Fungi > Ascomycota > Sordariomycetes > Hypocreales > Clavicipitaceae > Claviceps > Claviceps digitariae. Next base: position 63,916 of record SRPT01000055.1, on the reverse strand, counting down.
GTACGTACATATATGTGTTACGTAGGGACGTAGACGTGTCCTGCATAATCGAGCTATTTCATTCAACCCCGCTCCTCAGAGTCGTATTTCCCCTCCCTTTCAGTAGAAGACCAAGCACCTCACCTCAATGCTCTGCCGAGAGTCACAAGCTTTGAATGCGGGATCTTCGAATGCAGAATGCAACGATCGACGGGCCACTGACTTGTTCGAGTCAAAGCACTTGATGAGCAACACATCTTGAGGTGTCATGCCGTGCTTGAAAAACCAGTGGTGGTTTGGATTGTGACGGACAACCCACGATTCGCCTACAAAATTGTCCTCAACCATCTCAGCGGCCACAAGATCCGAGTCGGCAACGGATCGAGCGTCGGCGACGGCAATTGGGTCTTTGAAAATGGGCTGAATTGGCCGCCAAACATTAATGATCTGGTACCGATGTTGGATTAGCTCGTCGGCCTCTGCGGGGAATTCCCACCGTAGCCGGCGCTCCGCTCCGTCGTACGACTGGTCGACATGGGTCCGGGTGACGGGCCCGCGATTGGCAAGGTTGTGCAAGCCAAGGTGATGCCATTGGGTTGGACCGCGACGCACTTTGTGGTTGAAAACTGTGACGGCACGCGCGCCCGTGACGTCCTTCACAAGCTGCCCGCACTCTTGATAATAGCCATTTTGGATCTGGGCGTCGTTGGTGAAGGCCTTCTCACGGCTTTGGTGGCGACAGTATTGGAATCCTTGGCAATCCAGGGTGTATTGATCCTCATCACCGCTAACGTCGAAAATCGTAAATCCCCAAGCCTTGTATGGTCGTCTGTTGCTAATATGCCCGTTACCAATCAAGATGGGCGTCGGACTGGAACCGTCACCTGGATCGTCCCAGTAATTCAAGGTGGTCCCCACGTCATGTTTGGGCATTGTTCTTGCGTGGCGCTCTTCTTCTCCGTTGTTCAATTGCACGATGTCAGCATTCGGGTTGAAGCAGTGAAAGATTGAGAACGCAGATTCCCCCCTCAGTCTCGGCGTATCTGTATGTGCTGTTCTTTCTCGTAATTGCGTTATTAAATATGCCACCAGACACTTGCATCTGCAGAATTATGCCTGCTCACCCAGCTTTAGTCATGCGCGATAATGCTTGCGATGCTGGCATTTTACATTGGACACGTACCATGCAACATATATACACAGTGTTTACCACTGTGAGGCACTTGACCGCCGTCGCATTATACATATGTGTCATCTGCGCACTTTTAACCCAGATCAGCATGCGGATTATCCATGCAGTTTTTGGCATAACATGGATGACGAATTCGTTATAGTGTCTAAACCCCGCGACGAGCAAGAGTCCTCTACCACACATGACCTCTTGCGCGACATTGACTGTTTCATTGAAGAGTTGACCTCTTCACTATGGCCGCTAAATTGCTTTCTTCACGACAATCCCGAGATTGGTTATAGTGAGCACAAAGCGCACGATGCCTTGACCAATTTCATGAAGCATCGGAAGGGTTGGCAGGTCACTTGTTCGGCGTACGGCATGGAGACGGCTTGGGTGGCGGAGTTTAATAATGGCCTACCTGGTCCAGCGGTCTCGTTCAATGCAGAAATGGGTATGCTTTTTTCCCTTTTTTCGTTTGGCGGTGGTTGCTATTTTCGCAGACTGTGGCCGCAGGCACTCATCAGTTCCTAGATGCGCTTCCAAATTTGGGCCACGCTTGTGGACACAACCTGATCGCGATCGTATCACTAGCGGCGGGCCTTGCCGTCGCCGAAGTGATGCGCCGCCGCCAACTCCCTGGTAAAATCAAGATAATCGGCACCCCAGCCGAAGAAGGCGGCGGTGGCAAGATCAGATGTCTGGAGGCAGGTGCTTATCGAGATGTCGACCTGACCCTTATATCGCACCCAGGAATCTTGCACAACAGCCCTCTCGTTCGGACAACCGCATTCACCCATCTGAACGCTTCTTTCTATGGGCGTGCAGCGCATGCAGCCGTCAGCCCTTGGCTGGGGATCAATGCGCTCGACGCCCTCGTCATTGCCTACAATGCCATCTCGGTGTTGCGCCAGCAGACAAGACCTGATGATGTCATTGGGTTGCAAATAACTAATGGCGGCAACAAGCCAAATGTCATTCACGAGCATGCAGCAGGCGTGGCTGTACTCCGTGCTGTATCCGCCGCCCGACTCAAGCTGTTGCAGCAAAAGGTCGAGGCTTGTTTCCGGGCCGGGGCTGAAGCTACAGGAGCAAGGCTTGTCATTGAAGTTCGCTCGGGCTATATGGATCATCTTCCGAATCGCGTTCTTGCGGCCTGCTACAGACAACACTGGCAGGACTTACCCAACCTGCCTGATCCGCCTCTGCCGCCCTCCGACCAGCCCACATGGGTCAAGGCAAGTACCGACCAAGGAAACTTGAGTTACGCCTTGCCTAGCATGAACGTCAGCTTTGCTATTCCTCCGGGGGATGAAGAGGGACAGCCACATAGCCCCGATTTTCAGAAGGCCGCCGGGACTAGGGGCGCATTCAACAGAGCAATGAGGGTGGCAAAGGCCATGGCTGGGACAGCGCTGGATGTGTATGTAATTCCTGGTCTTCTGGAGCAAATACAGGAGCAATGGAGGCGTGATGTAGATGACAATAGCTCAGAACCTGTGGTCTAGATGAAAAATCCCACACTCAGTACTTCGAATCCGTGGGCCTGACTTTCTCGAACTGGTCGAAAACCTTGTATCAAATTAAAGTAAAGGAGTGAATATTTAGACGGAAGGCTTTATAGAAATCTGAATATTCAAGACTAGACATGTAATAAAAGGAAGGCTATTGAAGAATCCTGAGCTAAATTCTTCACCGGAGCAAATTTATAGGGTATATCCAAAATTTATTCCAAATTGGATATCACTGTTATACGTATGGATCATTTGCGGACCCTTATATCACACCATAATACCTAGTGGTGTCCAAACTCCATTTATGACAGAAACCAGCTCCTGTAGGGTCCTTTGATCACGAGGTACTGTGTGGCCCTTTCCATGATCAAACAAGACAGCAGAATCTTCGTCACACATACCAAACAGAGCCATAGCTCCATTGATGTAGGGGTCATTACATCCGACGACATGGCAGGTTGGAACGTCTATGACATTGTCGCACTCATCTGCAAGCAGACACTCAACAGCACCATCTGCCAGGCGTATTGGGGGCCAACCAGCAAAGAAGACGGCGTTCTTCAAGGGGTCAATGGGTGGTGACTAGAAAGGTGTTTGCTTGGAAACACTCACCATGATGCGCCGGGGCCGTCCTTCCTCCTCAAACCGGCGCTTCTCTTCCAAGATCAGGCTCGCAGCCACGGTGGCTCCTTCGGAGTATCCAAGTATACCCTATAAGTTCTCGTGAGGACTAGAACTTCACGGATTTATCAATGCTTCCAGGTCTTACAGTAATAGTGGGATCTAAATCCAAAACCCCCATCAGCCTATTCAATGTGTTCTGTACCGCAGAAGCGTTAAATGATTGTTTTTCGCCGATTAGTCTTCGCATAGCATCTTCAGCCGTAAGACCTGCAGGAATGTCTCGGATCTTTAAAAGAATATCGTCGAGCTCGCTGACACCATCGAAGTCAATGAATCTATACAGTGGCCCGGGACCGAAGTACTCATCAAATCCAGCAGGTGGTGTTGCGGGATGACCGCCGTTGATCCATTTGAATTGCGTGGGACCTGTTCTCTCTACCGCATCTATGAAGGGGCGCAATTGTGCTTTAAAATGCTGATGGTTTGGTTAGCAATTGAGCAAGGAAAATTCTTAGCCTCAAAATATTACCGATGCGCTCCCGTAGGCGCCATGAAGGCAAAGAATGGTCATGACAATTCTTAATCGGCGTTGTATATAACATGAGTTGACGACCTATTTAGAACAGAATGATTCGTGATATGAGCATAGTAACACGCGTGTTGAGGGTTGCTGGCCATAATTTATCATTAACAGACGAGGACTAATTGGGTGAAGCTCATCTAGGTAATACGAAAAAAAGGATGGACCGTGCGGCTGTAAGGGACCCCGGGAGATTTCCCGCACCCTCATCAACCGGAAATATGACCGCTCGAATGAGACACCCTGGCTGGCAGCATTAGATGGAACTGGTCTGTAAACGTTGGTCCGATGGGCATCGGATCGGCGATTTGGCTGTCAGTGACTTGTGACGCGGGTCTTTTCTTGTTGGCGCGTTTGATTCCTGGACAGTCCACATGAGACAGCAACATGGGATAATGTCCATGCTGATGACTGACAGAACAGTCAAGTGGAAGTTCACGTGTCACCATGACTTGAACAGACATAGTCGCGAAAATATGTCATGGCTTCACTCACTCTGCCTTCCAAACCCCGGCCCGGCGAATCCTCGGTGGGCATGTATAGAAATTGACTTGTGATCACATGTGAAGCGTCTCGGGAGGGAGAAAAAGAAAATTGCTGCAACCTAATTATGCAGTCTGGTCTGATCTCCAGGGTCAAGACGCGTGTTGCAGCCCGAGAAAATGACGTTTGCTCGTTGACACGAGATCGGATGGAATACTTGTGCCACGCACCCAAGGTGAGGGGTGAAACGCGTACTCGCCTCATATCGAGACGATACAGGGACGGATGGCAGAGGTTGTCATGTCTGGCCCACCGGAAGTATGCAGCTCTTTAAAGGCCATTGCTTTCGCAACATAGAGCGATTGCCGCCAACTGCCACGAGCTCTTCACTTTCAAGGCCTTTATTTTGATACCCAATCATTCTCAAAAGCTCTATAATGACTGCACCAAAACAAATCGCCATCGTGGGCATGTCATGCCGCCTGTCAGGCGGCGTGTCAACTCCCGAAGACCTTTGGACCATGATTTCTCGTTCTCGCGACGGTTGGGGTTCTATACCTGAAAGCAGGTTCGCTACAGACGCCTTTTATCATCCGAATCCGCAGAAAAGAGGTTGTTTCAATACAAAAAATGGCTACTTTATGAACCAGGACTTGTCACAGTTCGACGCGCCATTCTTTAACATCACGGAGCAAGAAGCAATCGCGATGGACCCACAGCAAAGACAATTACTCGAATGCACTTACGAGGCGCTTGAGAGCGCTGGTATACGCAAAGAGACTATTTCCGGTGCCAGCATGGGAGTGTTTGTAGGAGCATCGTCTTCAGGCTATCAAATAGGCAGTTTGCGCGACTTGAATCAAGTTCCGCTGTTTGATTCGACCGGCAATCATCCATCCATACAGGCAGCTAGAATTTCGCACTATTTTAACTTTCGGGGGCCTTGTCTATCAATAGACACTGCTTGCTCGTCTAGCTTGTACGCTCTACATGCTGCAGTGCAAAGTCTCCGTTCTGGCGAAACTGCTTCAGCAATCGTGGCCGGCTGCAGCTTACATTTACAGCCCGATGACATGGTTTCTATGTCCATGCTGGGGTGGGTCCATGACCCCAATGTCGATTTTTATTCCTTCCTTCTTTCAAAGCTGATGTCGATTGTGTTCAGGATATTCAACAACGACGGAAAGACATTTTCATTCGACCACCGCGCGAAGTCCGGTTTCGCCCGCGGCGAAGGCGTGGGTTGTGTCGTCCTGAAGCCACTTGAGGAGGCTTTGAAGGACAACGACAAAATACGATGCGTCATAGTAAACACTGGTACTAACCAAGATGGAAAAACCGTGGGTGCGTATACTGGACGTACATTACACCGTCATAAGCCACACTAACTTCAAAAAAGGTCTCTCGACCCCAAGCGGCGAAGCCCAAGAGGAATTGATCCGCCAAGTTTACGAACGGGCGGCCATTTCGCCGCGAGACACAGGCTATGTCGAAGCTCACGGGACTGGTACAAAAGTTGGCGATCCAATCGAAGCCGGCGCCTTGCACCGAGTGTTCGGCGACGGCCGCACAAAGCGAGCGCCTTTGTATATTGGTTCGGTCAAGTCCAATGTAGGTCATTTGGAAAATGCGAGTGGCATTATCTCCATCATCAAAGCATGTCTCATGCTTGAGAAAGGCTTCATCTTGCCCAACGTCCATTTCGAAAAAGCAAATGAGGCAATTCCGCTAGAAGCATGGCACATGAAGGTGCCGGTCACTCTTCGTCCATGGCCAAAGGACAAACGGTTTATCAGTGTCAATAATTTCGGCTTTGGTGGATCAAATGCACACGCCGTCTTGGAGAAGTTGCCACCATCCTTAAGTAACCTGCCAACAAGCAGCAAAGATCACCCGAAGCTGTTCATTTTATCTGCTAATGACGAAGCGTCGGTCAAGAAAATGAGCTCCAATCTCAGCATTTATCTGGAACAACATCCGGAAATCTTCGAGAAGCGGATATTCAAAGACATTGCCTACACTTTATGCGAAAGAAGATCTCAACTTCCTTGGCGCTTGGCTTTCACAGCCTCTTCCTGCAACGAACTGGCCATGTCACTAAATGGTGTGGCAAGTCTGCCAAAACGAGCTCTCTCGAGTACCCCTAAAATCGCATTTGTCTACACCGGCCAAGGCGCTCAATGGGCCCAGATGGGGTGTGAGCTTATGGACATTTACCCGGTATTTACCAGAACCATCCACGCCGCGGCAAATTGTCTTGAACGATTACATGCTGGATTTTCGCTTGTCGATGAGCTTTTCAAGGCTAAGGAGGTGTCGAACATTGGTCTGGCATATCTATCACAGCCATGTTGTACAGCTGTTCAGCTCGCTATGACCGACCTTTTATCATCCTGGGGAGTGAAACCAAACGTGGTTGTCGGCCATTCTAGCGGAGAGATCGTTGCAGCCTATGCTGCAGGTGCAATCTCTCTGGATGATGCGATGATGGTGTCTTATCATCGGGGCCAAATGGCCGTATTGCTAAGAACGCGCCACTCAGATCTGAAGGGAGCCATGTTGGCAGTGGGATGTGACGCAAAGGACATTCAGCAACGAATCAAGCTTCTGGGGTTATATGGATTGACAGCGGCGTGTCAAAACTCTCCGGAATCCACTACGGTATCTGGTGATGAAGCAGAAATCGACCGACTCTCCGCAGAGCTTGAGCGGCTTAACATCTTCAATCGCAGGTTACGAGTAGATGTGGCATACCACTCCCTCCACATGGGACTTGTAGCAGATGAATACCTCGATGCAATCAATACCATGAAACCACGGGCCTGCAACCCAGATGTGGCCTTTTACTCATCTCTTTTCGGCAGATACAACGACTCTGAAGAATTGGGCCCGTCTTATTGGGTCAACAACCTCGTCAAACCTGTACTTTTCTCTTCAGCCGTACAAAGCATGTACCAACGAGAGAAGCCTGACATTTTAATTGAAATTGGACCGCATTCTGCACTGGAGGGGCCCATAAAACAGATTCTGAGATCTAAGAGCCCCCAAACTGGTGGGGAAGCCAAATATCTCCCGACGCTTGTTCGCAATCAAAACAGCTGTGTTGCGTTGCTCAATCTCGCGGGGAAACTGTTCATGCAAGGACATCCAATCCAATTCGAGGAGATCAATCAGACCAAAGCCGGTCACAAGCCTAACCTCATCACCGACTTTCCTCCATACCCATGGGCTGGCCTCAGCTACTGGCACGAGTCGCGTGCTAGCAAACAACATCGCTTGAAGCAGTTTGCTCGTCATGATATCCTTGGCATTTTAGACCATAACTATACAGACTCGGAGCTGACATGGCGCAATGTCCTTTCTGTCGATGAAATTCCATGGCTCAGAGATCATCGTATGCAGTCTTTGGTGACGTTTCCATTGGCGGGCTACTTGTGCATGGCCGTAGAAGCTGCAAGCCAGCGAGCACAGCTGCGACAAATTGAACCAAAGCACATGGCCTGGTTCCATTTGCGGGAGATTCAGGCATCAAAAGCTCTCATTATGGACAGCGTGACTCATTATGAAACTGTTGTTACTCTCCGACCGTACACAGAGGGGACGCGATCCCTATCCAACGACTGGGATGAATTCTTCATTTCCTCCTGGGCTCCAAATCGAGGTTGGCTTCAACATTGTCGCGGCCTAGTCTGCGTGAAAAAGTCTCGAATTTCGAATGGTGTAAACACTGCCAGGTTTCAGTCATCGCACACCCGTCGCAGTAAAGCTCATTTGCTTTCTGGAGTAAGTGTACCTGTGAAGGCAATGTATGCGGAGCTCGCTGAAAGGGGAGCCGAGTATGGCCCAGCGTTTACCAACACGGCCAACGATGTCTCTGTACGGGGTGACTACAGCTCTGGTTCCGTATCAGTTCTCGACACTGCTTCATCTATGCACTCTGGGTATGAAACTGTTTCAAAAGTGCCGATATCGTTCATGGACTTGATTCTGCAGTTCACATTTCCTCTTTTGGGCGCAGGATTCGGCACATTGCCACATCTCTTCATGCCTTCTGCAATCGGAGATATCGAAATCAGCACGTCGCTCCCGAACATCCCAGGCGAAACGGCGGAGGCAATTGCTTATGGCTGTGTCAATCGGTCCAGTCCTGGGCCGGTGGAGTTTACCGTCGATGTTTGGCACCACTCCCTTGCAGAACCAGTAGTCACAATGTCAGGGTTCAAGATGAGTCCCGTAATCAACAACACGGGCGACGACTATCGTCCGAGGTCCCTATGCTACAAACTTCAGTGGAAAGCTCTCGACAGCAGCGCCCCGTCGGTGAGCCTGCCGGCCACTAATGGCAACAGTCAGATTAATGGTCATATGACAAATGGTGACTCACACGCCAATGGAACATCGGAGAACGACACAGAGAATGAATTCCACGACAATGATGCAAAGAAGAATACTCGATTCGAAGCTGTTCCGGCTAAAGATGCTGGACTGCTTATGCATCTGAATGGGACACAAAGTACGGATGGTGTCAATGGTCATAACTCATCGCATCTTCCAGCATCTCCGCGCAGTAAAATAAAGAGCCGACTAGTTCTCGTCACCGACAGATTGGAAGAAGATGCGTTAGTGACTGCACTTCTGCTCAAGGTAAAACTACAGTTTGGTGTAGAAGGGCGAATTTGTTCATTTACGCAGGTTCATCCAGAATCGTCCTCACACTACATCTGCCTCGATGAAATCGACCACGCGGTACTATCCAGGATGACAAATTCAACCTTTTCGTCGCTGCAGAATCTCTTACTCGGTTCAGCCTCAGTTCTCTGGGTGACATCGGGCGCTTACAGCACAGCGACCAACCCAGATAGGAATATAGCTCAAGGTATCTTCAGAAGTGTGAGATCCGAAACACAGAGACTACTGGCTACTTTAGATCTAGATTCGAAGTCACAGCTGGGAGCTTCTCCAACGGCCGATCTTATTATTTCTGCGCTCAAATCCGTCAACGAGCCTCGAGAAAATGAAGCAGGTATGGACTTCGAATTCTACGAACGTGAAGGCCAGCTTTTCGTACCCCGGGTCATTTCAGACGACAACCTTAATATGAGCATATTCCACAAAATCCGGCCCTCGATACCATATGCACAGAGTTTTCAGCAAGCTGCCCGACGACTGAAAATGGTTGTAGGTACTGCAGGAGCTCTCGACTCACTCTTTTGGACTGATGATCCGGAATCTGCATTGGCAGATGACGAGATTGAGATCCGCGTGGCATGCACCGGTATCAACTTCAAAGACGTCGTCATAGCTATGGGACAGCTTTCAAGTCCGTACATTGGAGTGGAATGCAGCGGCATTGTCGCCCGTATAGGTTCCAACGTCACGTCCCTTAACGCGGGGGACCGTGTTTGCGCCGTTTCGATGGGTGCCTATGGCACATTTGCTCGGTGTCTTGCTAGCAGTGCTGTAGTTATACCAGGTGATATGTCCTTTGCAGTAGCAGCTTCGATTCCTGTAGTATATTCCACTGCGTACTACAGCATTATTGAACTAGCGCAACTACAAGCTGGAGAATCCATCCTTATTCACGCAGCATCCGGTGGGGTTGGCCAAGCTGCTATCCAGCTAGCGCAAATGCTTGGTGCAGAAATTTATGCCACTGTTGGAACAGCGGATAAGAAACAGCTACTCATTAATACCTATGGGATCTCAGAGAACCGTGTCTTCTACAGCCGGGATAATGAATTTGGCGCCGCAGTCCGCTATGCCACAGGCGGCAGAGGGGTGGATGTGATCATTAACTCGTTAGCTGGTGACCTGTTGCGAGAATCATGGGCTAGCTTAGCCCCCTTTGGACGTTTCATCGAGATTGGGAAGAGAGATATCACGTCTAACAGCAGACTTGACATGTCCAAGTTCGACTCGAACTGTACATTTAGCTCGGTTGACTTGACGCGTGTCGCTGCTGAGCGGCCACACGTCATGAGTCGTATTATGAGCGCCGTCATGGGTTTACTTATACGAAAAGCAATCCATCCCATCGGTCCAATCAAAGAAACAAGCATAGATCAAGTCGAAAGCTCGCTTAGAAAGCTGCAGAGTGGCAAAACGACTGGAAAGCTCGTTGTTAATCATGCTCAACCAGGTCAAGTACAGGTACGTTGTCAAAACGAAACAAGTCAATATTTATCTTCTAATGACTGGTTGCTTTTCAAGGCAACTCATCCCCTTCAAGCTTCTGCTGCGCTAAGAAAGGATGCGACATATCTGATCATTGGTGGTACGGGTGGCATTGGATGCGCCATTGCTGGCCAGCTGAGTCGCCAAGGCGCTGGCCATATTGTGTTATTGTCGCGAAGCGGAAGCGCGACAGCTGCCGTCAAGAAGCTTATAGAACACAATGCAGCGCATGGAGCATGTGTTCATGTGATGAAGTGCGACGTTGGCGATGAATCAAGTGTTTCTTCTTTGTTGTTGAAGATACGGCGGTCCCTGCCTGCCATTCGTGGTGTCATTCATGCGGCAATGGTGCTTAGAGTAAGACGCAAATTTTTCTTTCAAAATATTGCTGAATTTACTGCTAACGACACCATGACAGGACACACTGTTCGAGAAGATGACGTTTGATGATTATAAGGAGGTGGTTAAATCGAAAATTAGTGGCGCGCTACACTTCAACAAGGCCATGGAACACCACGAGGTGGACTTTTTCGTGCTTCTCTCATCAGTCGCTGGCATTGTTGGTAATAGAGGCCAAGCGGCGTATTCTGGAGCGAACACGTTTCTAGATGCCCTCGCACATCACCGTCGTCAAAAAGGCCTGGCCGCGACCTCGATCAACCTCACAGCGGTTGAAGACGTGGGTTACCTAGCCAGCAATGCCTCGAGAAAGACGGAAGTGCTGAAAAACATATCCGGAAGCTCAATGTCCGAGAAAGAAGTCTTGGCGCTTGTCGAAGCCGCAGTAAGTGGACAAATATGTGACAGTCAATGTATTACCGGGCTTGACCTCGATATCCCGACATTATTGCCATTCTGGGCCAATGATGGCAAATTTTCGGGAATCCGAGAAAAGGTTCTTGCCTCAGAAGGTGAGAAAGTATCGTCAGTTTCTTCTGATATGTCTCTGGCAGAAAGATTGAAACGTATACCGACCTTCCATGATGCGGTTGAGATGGTTACATCCGAGCTTGGTGCCAAATTGGCATCCATCCTCATGATGGCACAGGAAGAGATGGAAGCCCACAAGACATCGAGGACAATTACGGCATTTGGTCTGGATTCCTTAAATGCCATCGAGCTGCGTAACTGGATTGGCAAGGAGTTGCAGGCGCATTTGCAAGTGCTGGAGCTGTTGACAAGCGGACGACTAAAGGATCTAGCGTCCTTGGTCCTTAAAAAATCCAGACTAGAGGGGGCTTGGACAGAGAAGACGTCCTAGGATAGCTTTCAGATTTCCAATAAATTAATGGTTCCCGTGTCTTTCTTTGCTTACGAACATTTTACATATCCGTTTCACTAGAACTCATTCGGTGCCCATTCCTTCTCGCCGCCCGACGCGCGCAGGCAGCATTGTGTTGATCAGACTCCTTGGAGTCGATCGGAATTTGCGATGACTGCTGAGCAGTCACGATCCTCTGGTACTGAGACTGGAGACAATGTACCTGTCTTGTCTTGGATATTTGGCGGTGTTTTCCCTTTTTCAGGAGTTGATTTATACAATGCAACTTTTATTGGACGGCGATATCTCGGAACTGACAGTTAACTATCGTCTTGATGGCTTTGAACTTCTTCCTTGCATGTCGTTCTACATGGTTGTGCTGCAAACCCCGACCGTCTTGATCAATAACTTGGCATGCAATGGGTGGCTGATAATGTCGCTGCTTTTGGAGGCAACCCTCATGATTCATTATGGCATATATGCGGGTAGCATTTCAGTATCGGACCATATGCTTCTATTCAGTGTAAACTGTACTTATTAGTGTAGAAGCCTGTTCTGCGGAGCAATTATGAACCCTGGAAGCGTTATGCGAGCCGATCTCGTCGATTGCCCAGAAGCTCAGGAGTTTACGATAGAGTAGTAGAGCCAGGTGAATGTCAAGTTCAAAATGATAATCTCGCTTGTCTGGGGACATTACCATTCTCAGAATTCTATTACACCGTTGTAACTGAGCCCGCTGTCTTGTGATTCAAGGCAATGGCGTTATCCTACCTGCCCCAACCAGACCGTGAAGGTAATGGTATCTAGCTCCGTTCAAGTCCAGTCAGGTCAATTACATACTTTCCCTACCATCGTTGGGGGCTTCCGTCTTCAGAGGCAGAGAGGACAAGAGGAAAGGAAAACAAGACGAAGTCACCTTTTCAACGCAACTTAACTGCGCCCCAAACAACCTTGCAAATTGCTTCATTTGTCACACATCGCGTGGCCGGATCCATGCACTCTTGAGAATATACAGCTTATCTGATGGAAGGCCTTTCCCAACTGGCGATGAAAATGATGTCCGCCATCACTATAAGCGTCTCATTTCTCGGCGACGTGGTATTCACTTTACCCCAGTGGCTTCTGTTTCCTTCTACCAGTATTACTGAAGCTCGAGACGCCAACCTCGTCATATCTTGCCTCATACAGGCAGTCAACGCGTTTCACATTCCAGAGCATACGGAGTTGTTTTAAAATGAGAAACCTAGCCAGACTTTTGGACATAGTAAAACGTACTACTTCAATTTTTTGCACAATCAAGATCCTAAAGTAGGCGTTTTGGACTGGCCGATGGGCCAAAATGGGCTAGAGGTAATAGACTCCTGTGGTTCAATAATTATACTATAGACGTTCTCTGGAGATTATTTTGCACCTGAGTCGGCGGACTTCTTACTAGACAAACAGGCTAGTAAAGATGGTCTTTGGTTTTCGAAGATTCTTCTTTCTTCCTCTTTCTTCTCACACACCTTTTGACACAGGCATTGCATATATATTAAGTCTTGTTTAAAACTGCAAATCATTACTACTTTGGATTAATCAAGTGTGGCTGTTTTTCTTCCCGATGGTTCCTGCACACGTAAAGTTTGACATCATGTGGCATATTGAGACTTGCTTCACATGTGAAACACCTCGTGGCAAGAACCACATGGGCGGATAAGAACGAACCCTGCCTGCGTTGGTCGCATTGTCCGTCGAATGTTGTTTAAGAACTGGTGTTGTATTAGGGTTATGTACTAAATGGATCAGCCAACGTGGCGCCATTCATCGTTGTGCTTTGACTTTATTCTAGGTGTAGAACTCACGCACTTTTTATGAACGTCATGCATCGGCACTTCTGGGCCGGACAGGGTCACAGAGGCTGTCCGCGAGCATCATAAGTCGGGAAAAAAAGACTGTTTATCCCGTTTTCTTCCAAACTTTCAACGGCATTTTTTTACCAATCTCACTATCTCTAGAAAATTGACCTGCATTTTCGAACTGCGGTAGAAGTACGACGTGCTTTTCCCCCAGTTTAAGGACCAGTATGAAGCCATGCCTCTATGGTAAACTATAGATTTGCTCCTGACGACCAAATAGCCCACACTGTTCGAAACCAGATATAACCCAGTTTTTCGACTCATTGAGTTGCCCTCATTCATAACTCTCCTTTTGGTTGTGCTTAACTTAAGTGCACCATGCTGTCTTAAACTTTGTTCCGCGTTGGGTACTGTCGAAAGATTTCCAGCTTAGTTGCCGCATTTGCAGACAATGAAACACCGGCATAGGTGTTGAAAGCTTGTTCATTCCTGTAAAGTGGGGTTCCAATGTCACATCGGGTCACGGAGCACAGGTGATTTTAAGACATAGCGGTGGCCACCTGGCGGACCACAATTTGTACATTTCTACTTTTCTTCCAGCGGGATGTGCGTGACTGACAGTGGCCTCGGCAAAGTCGAACCCAAGGCATATGCTATGACGGGCATTTACGGCAACGATGCTGTGGCTATAGGAGTAACTTGCACATCTGAGAGTCTCAATGTGAATCGGATGAACGATACAGCTCTATTGGGAAGCTTTCAATTCAGCTTCATGCCGGAATGATCAATCATTTAGTATATAAGGTCGAATCGCACCAGTGTTTTAACAGTTTCAACATTGCTTGTCCACCTGTCATCACTCGCTCCCGTATTTCGACGATCCACTACCTTCGCCATTCGCTTCTTATCCATATTGAATCTATTCACCAATCTACACCTAATCATGAAGTTCTCCGCTGTTTTGGTCTGTCTTGCCTCCCAGGCTATGGCTCGCCGTTCGTTGACTTTGGCTGAACGGGATTCCAGCACCATCTCTGGTGTCTTGCAAAACGTCCAGTCTGATATTCAGAATCTAGATTCTGCGGTCAAAGCTGGAGTGACTGATCCTGAGCCCTTGCTTAAGGCCTCCAACGCCCTCGTCAAGACCCTTCGGGATTCCAAAGCCAAGGTCGATAGCAGCAGCGACCTTACCCTGACCGACGCTGTGAAGTTGACACAGCCCGTGCAAGACATGGCGAAGACTAGTCAAGATCTCGTCGATAACCTCAAGGCTATGCGAGGCGCCATCGAAAAGCTGGGATACTGCGATGCCGTTCGCACCCAGACCGCTAGCATCAACGACGGGTCCCAGGCCTTAATCAAATCTGTTGTCAGCAAAGTTCCCCAAGAAGCTCAGGATATTGCCAGCCAACTCTCCGCCGGCCTGGTCAAGATTCTGAACCAGGCTCAGGACGATTTCTCCGAAACGAACTGCAAGAACAGCGCGGGCACTGGAAACATGAAGCCATCTGGAGGCGACCAGCCTAAAGCCACCTCTGTCCCATCTGGCACTGCGTCCATGTCAACTGCCATGGCCTCGACGCCCAGCAGCAGCAGCAGTGCCGCCGACACCACTATTGCCCCTACATATGCAGCCTCTTGCAGCCCCACTGTGACCGGCACTGGCGGCATGACTGCCGGCCCCTCCAGCACCAGCTCCCCCCCTGTTACGGCAGGAGCCGCCGCCTTCGCCCCTGCAGGAGCCTTGGCTTTGGCAGTTGCCGCTTTCGTTGTGTAAATGCGCATGCCATACATGTACACACGCATGATACATCAAACTTCCCAACCTCCTGTAAATACCTACCTACCGGTTGTGTACACATATCATGCATGCATATACAAAATACTATAAACATGTACATACCAGCGTGTCAAGGCGCGGACACTCGCTAGGACCTGTGTTTATTGGGGCTCCTGCAGCGTCCTTACTTTATTTCTGTAGTCAACAGGCTTACTCATGCTTCCGCAAAACGAGAAGTCGACGAATTTTGATTAGTGGATAGACTAAAAGTCAATATTTATCTCGTTCCATCTTCTCATTGCGCGCGTATTGAACGTTACAGTCTGCGCTTGACCTAGTTCTCCCTCTTGTGACAATGACGCGATGCCCAATCGGCATTGTACTTTGGGGCTGGTCATGAATCTAGAGTTCCGCACTTTGTATTTATTATTTTGATGCAGATTATTAAGGCCGACCAATCTCTAGTTTCGTCCCAAGTAGTGGACATCCAATTTTGTTTTGTTTTTCTTTGGGGAGGGGCGCAGGGTTACGAGTACAAGAGCAGCCTATACACATTTGACGCATATGGAATGGTACAAGAGCCCAGAATGGAATTAATAAATATAGGGAATATTAACGTTGGCTCTCTATGAAATTCAAACGTTTAAATTGCAGTCTAAAGTGGGTTAGGGAACTCTTATTCTTATATGTTAAGTTTCGGCAAGGATGCTAAAGGTGGAAAGTTTTCTTTTCTTCTGCGACATCTTTCCATACATTGACCGGTTGTGTACTGCAAGACATCATGCAAGTCTCCGTCGCAAGTTTCAGTATCTTTGGAGTAAAAAGCTCTCAATGTGGATTTTTTTTCTTCTTCAATCACTAGTCAGAACGAATATGGGTGGGACTGAGTTTTACTATATATTTAAGCTTTCATAAGGTTCTTATCATTCACGAAGTGTTCAAATAATTGAAACTGTACAACCTTATATGAAAAATTCTATTATTTTGTCTAAAGAATGAATTTACTAGTGTTCTCTATACAGAAAACGGATTTCAGGCTTGATGCCCGAGAACTGCGGCTATAAGCTTCGGGAAATGGTGAGTGAAATAGTGGAAATGACACTCTGCTCTGCCGCCCGTAACAGATAGTAGATGTGTTGGCGACTTCAGATGTTGTAGATTGAATATGCGAAGAATGATTTCCGTCATGCCAGGTTTTCTTTCAAGACTTATTGCCGCAATTCTCTTCAGAAAAGGCATCTTTTGCGCTGCCGATGGTGTCTAGGATGGGCTGCGCTGCACCTTTCCCAATGCTCTGCACGTACTGAGGAATCTTTGACAGGGTATGATCGACCAATTCCTTGCTGCTGGTGTCCATTTCGTCAATCTGACCTCGAACGGCATCACAGAGTCCTTGACTTTCTATTTGTGTCTTCTTCGCCTTTAGGTCGTCTACCAAGGCCTGTGCGTGCGTGTTTAAGGTGTGAAGGGGCCCGAGGAGCATCACGGCATCTATCAAGTTCAGTGGCGCGCTTCCGTCTGCGGTTTTGACACCATCTTTTATTGTTTTAATGAGTTTGGTGGATGCATCCAGGGTTTCCTCAGGATCCGTTGTCCAGCCCTGGACAGCATTGTCGAGGTTATCGATGGCTGATTGAACCCCATTAAGAACACCGACGACGTCCGTTCCATCTCGCGGGATAACAAGGCAGTATGCTCCAGAAACAGCAGTGAGAGCAAGAAACGGATTGGCGAATTTCATTTTGAGAAGGAGAGTGAGTTTGGCTTGCCTGCGAGATGATGAGCTTGCGCAAATACGGTGTGTGTGCTTGTCGTTTGCAGTTTGAGTGAATGAGTGTGATGTCTAGATACTCTTGGAACATATATGTTCGTCTCTTTATATAATAATAATCAAACTACATGAATCATCTGCCATGAGCTCATAAGATGTGGAGCTTCAGATGGATTAAAGTTGGAGCATAGCCAGCAGTATCGACGCTCACCGTCCGTAAAAGGATAGAGCAACTTCGGGGCATGACAACACAAATCTACTCAGGATTTTTCGGCCGATGAATTCCTCGGCGACTGCAGGCCTTGGTAGTATTTCCGCCTGGGTGCGTTCATGGTCTGTACACATGTGTCATCAAATGCCCCAACACGTCCCATGTGACGGAGACGAGGATGTCTTGGACCACGGGATTGACACGAAGTTCGCACATGTACATATATTCTTTGTGGGTCCCAGTTACCGTGACAACCTCCTCAAAGGTTGGCGTCAATTGTACCGGTCCAGAAACGGCGACGGTTGAGCCCGTAGGCCAGTCGCAACTCTCGAGTCCATTCAACCGAAGCCGCGATATTCTGATACAATAATTTTTAATCATTTCGAATCAGTCTCTGTGTGTTTTTTTTTTTTTTAACAATGCTGTGATTCGTGGAAAGAGCTGCTTACAGTTGGGGTCTCAGCTCACAACTTCAAAGTTCTTCCACTTACAGAAAGTCTGTCATGGCCCGCATCTTAAATCGCACAATTACTGTTGCTTTTTTTTAATAATCGATCTTATGTCTTTCGGCTGCTCTGCGAGTCCTTCTGTTCATTTCAAGCCTTAATGTTCCCTCAAGTAAGGCTAGAAACTCAGCGCTTAGTTTTCTGTTCCTTTGTTCAGTATTTCTAGTCAACCTGCAATTTTCATAACAATTGCAGATGTATCCCGAGGTCAATATCGTGCGAGATTTAGAAGATTGTGAAAATGCAGTCTTCAACTTAATACAAGTGTGGAACGTGGTTGCGTCTTCTTTGCCCCTCGTTAAGTTTCTCCCGTCGAGGACTGATTATCACTATGGCTTCGGTGCACTATTTTGATACCTGGAAATAACGAGAATA
This sequence comes from Claviceps digitariae, assembly GCA_018360205.1. Classification (NCBI taxonomy): domain Eukaryota; kingdom Fungi; phylum Ascomycota; class Sordariomycetes; order Hypocreales; family Clavicipitaceae; genus Claviceps; species Claviceps digitariae. The sequence goes on along the minus strand of SRPT01000055.1, from coordinate 45,652 downwards.
GTTCTTCTTTCTTTGAAGAAAGACTACTTAATCTCTGGTAGTAGATCCAACTTGCTGCTGACGTAGCAAGCGCAGGTACACAATGGACACTGTCATCGCACTCTGAGTCCTTGTCTGCCTCAGCCCATTGTAGCAGCACACATATCTTTGGCAGTCTTTCTTGGAAACAAGCTTTGCCAAATTCAACGTAGCATGGATAAATTAATAAATCATACCTAGCGACTTTGACGCAATTGATGCATATACTACGACTAGGTTGCATGGGTTTGAGTCTCTCTTAGAAAGATCTCCTGACTTTTGAAAAACCCCACCTCATCATTCTCATGACGCATGCACTTTTAACACTCAAAATCCTGTCGGGAGTTGGCTTCTGGTGAGTTAACATTATTTGGATTACACAAGCTGGCTTGGTAGGGCAGAGGTCGTTGTAAAACAGACACTCGGACTCAATACTTAGCTATAAACCACGTCGACCGGGTCATTCAATACTCTTCTAATCAATGCTTGCCCCTGAAATTCTTGGAAAAACCTGCTCGATTCTCTGCGGAGCGTATACTATACTAATACTAAGTTTATATCCCTCCTCCTTGTAATGCGTCGCTCGTAACTCAAAAATCCCATTTCCTGCAAACTGCAAATATAAGCCACACAGATGACTCGGTCCTTCACCAAGCAATCAATCGCAATATCTGCCATGTAGACAATTATACTCCGTCTGCAAATGACAAGCCGCCAGCTTGCAGATCAACTGACATTGAGTGCTTCAAACCACAAACTTCGAATATACGCACGGGGGTCAAGTCCTTTGGCGTACCAACAATACCCTTTGTTTTCAGTAGCGTTAGAGTCTCTTTAATTGCACGGTAAGCAGGAGCAAGACAGGCAAAAGAGAAAATCATGACTCTAAAACCCATTTGTCGAGCTTCGTCCACCGTAATTGTTGGGCTGGCGCCATTCTCGACACTATTCAGCAACAACGGCCACGGTGCAAGATCTTTAACGGCCTGTGCAGCTTGCTCCTTTGACTTGAAGCCTTCAAGAAGGCCGACATCAGCGCCAAGGTCTCGAGCTGTGCGTAGACGCTCAATGCATTCGTCATAGCCCAACGATTGCAAAGCATCAGTTCGAGCGATCAGAACGAAGTCGGAACGCATGCGTACACGTGCTTCATGAGCAGCACGAATACGCGAGTAATACTCTTCACGGGGTACGACTTTCTTCCCAGAAAGATGGCCGCATCGTTTTGTGAGCACTTGGTCCTCGAGATGAGCGCCAGCAACTCCAGCACGGATGTACTGCTCAACGGTACGGGCGGCCATGATAGGACCTGATTCAACACATCAGCGATGGAATAGGATCGATTTTTTTCTGCACAAACTGTGATGAAGTACGCACCTCCGTAGCCAGTGTCCATGTCTGCAATCAACGGAGGCCCAAATGGGTCCAAATTCGCAATCATGTCAGCATTCTCGCGCATCTCATGAAGTTGAGCAATAGCTAGGTCAGGCTGCCCGAGGCGAGACGCTGTGGTGCCGGCACCAGTCTGTCATGATCGTTCGCGTCAGCATCTAATATAGCAACAGTAAGAAATATTGTGACCGCAAGATATACTCACCATGTACATAGCGTCGAATCCGAGCTCAATAGCTGTGCGTGCTGACAAGCCATCATAAACACCAGGACACACGATAAGCTCGTTGGTTTCCAGAAGCATTTTTCGCAGCTTTGTAGCACCTGAAACGGGCTCCTGCACCTCAGCACAGATGTAACTGAGAGGCAGGTAATTCGAGACGGCACCATTGGCATCCGAGATATGATCATGGCGTCCAGATACATCACCCATATCGCGATCGAGGAGGCCGTCAAGCGTCACTGCCTTTTCAATAGCGCTTGGAAACATTTTGAAATTGTGATAAGAAAAGAAACAGATGTGAAACAAGTAGTGTTGACTCTGGACGTGTAGGGAAGTAGAGAGTATCGGTTGAATGAATTGATTCTGATTCTAGGTAAGCAGCATCTCGGTTCAGGGGACAGAACTGGAGTTTTTATAGACTCCGTGAGTAGCAGCTCTTTCAAGTCTTTCAAAGTTTTGAAATGTGCTCACGGAGAAGTCCAGTCACTCTTCATCCTGCTCACGGAACAAACAGGAATCTACGGATAGGCCGGCTGCCTCACATTAGACATTTTACAATGTCATAATGTTCTTTGGCCTACTGCAGGCGCGCACCTGAGCACAAGGATGTCGGCGGCCTCTATTTTTCTTCTCCTCCTCCTCCGCAACACGGAGTGGTGGATTTTGAGATGTAACGCCGCTAGCAAGCAAGCGTATAAAGATGGAGTTGCCACGTGCCGTATCCCAAGTTTCGTCGACGTCCTTCATGACTTGACATCCAATGGACCTCATGGCCTGTTTGCTCCGAATATTCTGGGTCTTGCCAAGGATGTAGAGCCATCGATCAAGGTTGGCACTTTTGACCGTAATCCACCAAGGAAATTATCATCTGAAGCTTCGTCCAGTGGGATCGATCGCAACAGTAGATCTCGGAAGAATTTGTACGTGCGAGGCGTGATCCTGGCTTGTAAGAGCTGTGGGAGAGAGGCTCTTTACTCCGTTCTCATTGCTTATTCGCTGCGCGCTTCCTCTCTTTTGTCGAGGGACTGCTGCCGAAGGATGCGAAAACGACCTGTTAACTCGACGTTTACTTCGTCACCAAGTCCATTGCCAAGTATCACGATCGTTCCATAACAAGCACGACTTGTTCCATCGAACCGTATTTCGCAGATCCAGTGTCTACTGGACCTCACAGTCTCGGCCATCCCATGGCTTCATGCAAATGTCCTTCTCGAACCAGACGTGAAGACGAGTTGTGACGCTGGACAGCTCGACCAACCGCGTCAGGACAACAAGGACAACCACAACAGCAACGACAACGAGTCTTGGGACGGACTTAAGCGGCAAGGTCGCCGACGTTGCAAGACGACCTTATTGTGACCAATTGCCTTGCAACCTAGAGTGAATTACGTGACGCGGTCGACCCGCATCTGCAGTCAAGTATAGATGTTGTTGGATGATTTGTCAAACATGTTTTTTTGCGCATGGAGTGAATCAGGACGCGATGCGACCCGACGAGTGCTTCTTTTCGGGGCAAAAGGGTCACTACTGTTATCACTCTGCTTCAAATTCTGACGCTTTAACAACCTTGGCGTTGAAAAGTAGATGATTGGAGAGGAGTGCAAAAGTATCAAGTCCAAATCTCACATAAGCATCGTCGGCATAAGAGTCATGTTGTTTATGTCCCTATCAATGCGCGTTGTGGAATTAATGACTTTTTTGCTGGTTTAACAGAAGAAAAAGAAAGCAAGAAAGAAAACCCCTATTAACAACACGCGATCCCGTGCCAAGCAACCCGGCTGGTTGATGAAGTCGCGTCAAGGCCAAATTGCCCCATTGCGGCCTGGCTCCACAAGCGGATCTTTATGTCCCACCCGCCTCGAGCATTGGCTGCAAATGCTCCCTCGTCAAATTACTCCGAATCCGATTGCCTCCGCTTTTCCGTGGAAGACCGGGAGAGGGGGAGACAGGAAGGAAAACACTTAACAGTGAAGGCAAAAAAAAAAACATAACTGCCCTCCGGATCACGAGTTTTCATCAATGAAACCTCGACCCCTTCAAAACCTTGCGACCCCTATTCTCGCTCAGATGACTAACTCGTCAAATAAGGACGGCATCGTCCCTTCTGATTCGGAGATCGACCGGCCAAGCAAACGTGCGAGTGTCTGGGACAGATTCGCTGAACATGTTGACCTTGAGCACGCTTACATCCCCTTACTTGCTTGCTGCTTTGTCTCTGGCCTGACAGATGGCACCATTTACAATGGTGAGTAAGCTCATTCATATCTTGGCACATGCATACGGTGTCGAATAGGGTTATGGTTCTGACTGTACTTCGTTCACAGCCTACGGTACATTTGTATCAATGCAAACTGGTACGCGTCTGAATGAATACTAGCTCACTAACGATTCGACAAGGCGACGAGTTACTCACAACTCATTATAGGTAACACCATATTCGTCGCCCTTGGAACTTCCGGCTACAACAACAAACCGTACGGATGGGCTCGCTCGCTTTGCTCCATCGCCCTCTTTATTACCGGCTCATTTGTCTTCTCCCGGATCTCTCTGTGGCTGGATGGTCGGCGTCGCGGAATATTGATGCTCTCATTTTTTCTCCAGTCTCTCATGGTTACCTTGGCCGCTGCCATCATTCAAGGTGGAATCATCGACGGCTCGTATCCATCGAGACGGCCCATTACAATTGTTGATTTCAAGGAGCTCATCATCATTGCTCTACTAAGCTTCCAGGCTGCCGGCCAAATAGTGGTCAGCCGGACCTTGAAGGTCGGTGAAGTACCTACCGTCGTGGTCACAAGTATGCTCTGTGACCTCATGTCTGACCCTGCGCTTTTTTTCTTTGGAAAAAACGACAAGCGTAACCGGCGTTTCGTAGCCTTTTTTCTGACCCTTCTTGGCGCCATCTGTGGTGGCTGGATCTCTAAAGCGGCAGGCGCCGTTGATCCCTCTCTATGGACGGTAGCAGGCATCAAACTCATCATTTCATGTTGTTGGTATTTCTGGAGGTCGGAGTCCGACTCTGTGGTTTGAGAAACAGAAACGAATAGCAAGCGTCAACGCCAGAAGATGCGTGCTTTATGGTTTTTTGCTCGTTTTTTTCGAGGGATGTACGGCCTTCGTGGCAGTTTGTCCTTTGAAAAAACTCACTCGCGTTATTTGGAGCTTTCATGTCATATGGCACCAGCAGGACGTCATTAATAGCTTCGGGGGATCACTCCTCGTCTTAGCGCCATGATAAAGCGGATGTGTTCGCATTCATATTTATGCGGCCTTTTTCACATTATAGAATCTTACCAGCGTACTTGATATTGTACGACAAGTCAAATAGAACAAATTAAGCCTCGAGTTTCTGCTATTGAGAAGTCGTAGTACGAAGTACCGGATGTGGAAGGGTACTGATCTGATTTGCTACGTGTACTACCAGACGGATTGACTCAACTGGGACTCCCCCACACTCCGCACCTTAAGCTTAAAACGCTGGAACACATGGTCAAAACGTCCCAAGTCGCAAGTCGCAGGATCAGTGCCCACGTCGCTCGTTGTCATTGGTTTCTGGGTCGCCGGATTGTCACGGCTCTCGGCACAAATCACGGGACTGGGTCGAAACAAGAGGTTGAACACGCCGGATATTTCGCCGGTGCAAATCTGACTCGTGTCGACCAACGGATGTGGCGTTTGCACCCGCTGGATCACAATTCCCGATGTTTCTGGCAGAAGGTACTTATCGATTCCTCCATGTATTTTTTGTTCTGTCATTAGGGTTAGTAACCCTAAGCCATCCTCATCGATGTTATGCATGTCACTTTCTGCGCTGCACATGGCGCGACTCGGATAGTCAGCTACAGGGTAGCGCCACTTGGGGCACCTTGAATGTCAGGGATTGGTCGCCATGCCTGGTCGGCTCAGCGGGCCAGCGTGACCTGCTCGAAGTGAGGCGACGTGACGTGACGTGGCTGGTGAGCAAACAGAACTTTCGTCAATAGGTTATGCCGCAAACTCTAGAGAAACTCTGATAGACTCTCATCGTGAGTTTCCATCTTTAGCGCCCACCGGACCGAACCGGCCTTTTTTCCGATGCTCCCGAATCGAACTGCGTGTTTCTCCATCAGTCATCCCAGCCCCCGATCAGATAATCACAAGAGCCTACCTTGTGGCCAAACATGTTCGGCATATTCTTTCCTCGCCGTTGAGGTTTGAGGCGTCAAATGGAGTCGCAACAACAACGATCCTCTACGACACAAGCATCCATCGTTGGGCCTTGGGCCTCGTAGGGCTTTTAACCAGCCCAGCCATCCTGTCGAATTTTCGTCACGTCTCGTTGCGCCAACTGGCAAGTCCTGAAGTCTAGGCCCTGTTCGGCCAGTTTGAAGGCAGTTGAGTGCCGAGCTGACAGGTCAACCGAGATTAACTGGTCACTGCACATGTGGACAGTGCTGATAACAAAATCTGGGTTGGTCAGACCAGTCTGGTCAGACCGGTCTGGTACGAGCTTTGTTGCGCTAGGCGTTTTTTGGCGGAGCCGCTGAGCTGAACCGCCCCTACAACGGCGTCGACAACGAAGGACTTTTGGATCAATCACTCGTGACCAAGCGAAAAAGCCACCCAACGACCATCTCTTTATGCACTGCATCACCGAGCCATTGCTGGCAAAGTCCAACCCGGCAGATGTGCTTCAACGTCTTTCCAAGTCTCTCTCATCGCGATCGAACCTCTTCTCGGTCGTGATATCGGTTCTTGCGTCACGCGCTCGCTGCGGGAGGTTACTCATGAGAAGCACAACGATAACCTGGACCATCGATTCATCGGGAGCTTGAGCTAGGCGATATTTTGATGCAGTGCAGCGTGAGGAATGGCGCATGAGACGAACTCTGGGCCCTTATTACCCGCCGCTCGACTCAGTCGAATAATGCTTGACGGTCATTGATCAACCAGCCGCCATCGGCGAAGCTCCTTTCTAGTCCACAGTCGGCCTGACAAGATGCGCATTTCCATCAGAGAACAGTTGGCCGCGCTTGTTCTTTTTGCAGTGCTGCTGGCCTTGACCATTGTGTCTGTTCCAGCATGGATCTATGTCCAGAACTTTGTCACTGGAGTTGAGTCCGACAGCCTTTCTCTTACTGCATCGCTAAAAGCTTCCAGGATCGATTCCGCACTCAACTTGCTTGTAACCATCAGCCAAACGGTGTCAACCCGCATCCTTCTTCAACAGGCGTATGTCGACTTTTACAACAACAATGCGACCGATCCCTTCAATGCCGCTCGAATCGATTTAGAGAGCGCCATGAGCGCAAACATTCTCACTGGTTTGCTTCAAGCCCGACTTTACTCTAGAAATCAGACCGGCGCGAATCCCGGCGGCCTACTCAACGTCACTGGAGATGGTGTTGGATCACAAGCGCAGAACATCCCTTTACCTTATTTGACCCCCAATGGCTCAAAGGTGAATTTGAGCGACACGGAATACGGATACCCGGCTTCACTGTATCCAAATGTATCTTATGAAGACCTTGGTTATCCCAATCCTTTTGTACAATCCACACCGGCCGTTGGGGCAAACGCCTTTCCAGGAATTAGAATAAGTGATCATGACGGGATTCTTCTGGGGCCATTAATGATCAATGAGTCTTTTGCTTTAATGTCATTGACGATTCCCGTTCGATCGCTTAATATCCAGAATTTCATTCTTGGCTACATGACGTTGATCGTGTCGGCTGGGTCTCTGATTGATGTTCAGGCCTCACGCGAGGGAATGGGCTCGACAGGCATGGTTTTGCTCATTGGGCCCCAGAGCCCTTCTAATCATTTCTTCCCCTTCTCGAATCCTCCGAACACCACATATCAGCCGGCCGAGGGTTCTTTCAGCAACTCTGAGTTTCGCTTCGTATTACCACCAATCCCGCTCTCAGGACAAGCCGAACGACACTTGAATAGGGATTTTGGAGAGGGAAATTATACCCGCGGGTTCACGCTACCACAATACTCTGTCGTATCTGATGTATTTGATACGTATAACTACCAACCAAACAACGCCAGAGCCTTATTATCAACAAGGAACGAGCAGGGAGTGTTGGTGGCTGTTGGAGTAGCTCGTCTACAATCAAAGCTTGTTGACTGGGCGGTAGTCGTGGAGAAAGCTAGAAGCGAGGCATACGCGCCGATTGCAACATTGCGTAAAATTCTTTTGGCTTGTGCATTTGGGACGGCCGGGCTTGCTCTGCTTCTCGTCTTTCCCTGTGCACATTTCAGCGTTCGGCCCATTCGACGACTTAAAACAGCCACGGAGAATTCTATCAATCCGCCAGGATATGAAGAACCTCATGGTGACCAGGATGAACCCCCCCCTAGCTCTGGCGGAACATTGTCCTCGGCCTCCATCGAAGGATTCCTCGCCGGTCTTCGTCAGCGTTTCATGAAGCGAAGACGTGCAATGACCCAAGCCGAGATCGACAATCATCGTCGCATATTTAAAATCCCCGGACGAGTGGACGAGCGAAAGCACTTTATTACTGATGAACTGACTGAGCTTACGGGCGTGTACAATGAGATGACAGACGAGTTGGTGAAGCAATACACCTCGTTGGACCAAAAGGTGGCGGAAAGAACCCGTCAATTGGAAATAAGCAAAAAGGCCGCCGAAGCTGCAAATGAAAGTAAAACTCTGTTTATTGCAAATATTTCGCACGAACTCAAAACACCATTGAATGGCATTATGGGAATTTGTGCCGTTTGCATGGAGGATGACGATGTTTTGCGCATACAGCATTCTCTGAAAACCTTGTATAGATCAGGTATGGCAGGACTTGGTTAGTGGCACAATGGATCCGTTAGACTGACGAGAAATAGGAGAATTACTCTTGCATCTTCTCGAGGACTTATTGAGTTTCTCCAAGAATCAAATTAGTCAACAAATCAGGCTTGAAGACAGGGAGTTTCGATTGGAGGAGATAAGGTCACAGGTCGTCTCTATTTTTGACAAGCAAGTTCGAGAAAATGGCATCACATTCGACGTCAATTTTGCTGGCTTTGATGGTGATCAATCGGCCGATTGTTCGGGCCTAGACGGTGTGGCGGAGATCTTACCGGCTCTGGGCCCTCCAGGCATGGGTCGACTACGAGATGTGTACCTTTGGGGAGATCAACATAGGATCTTGCAAGTGATCATCAACCTGGTCAGCAACAGCTTGAAGTTCACGTCTGCGGGTGGTAAAGTACAGCTCATAATACGATGTATCGGCGAAATCGAGCAGAATAATGAAGAAGGCAAGTCGTCCAAGAACAGTTCCTTGCGAGCTGGACGCCCTCGGCAAAGGGTAGGCCCAGGCTCCTCACGATCTTCCGTATCAAAGGCTACGACAACGGTGTCAGCAAGTGGGGAGGGGCCGGCGATACACAAAAACTTCAAGGTCAACCCTCACGTGCATGTCAGAGAGCGCTCACCGACACCACCTCGGTTGAATGCCAGACCATATCTTTTCGAGTTTCAAGTGAAGGACACCGGGAGAGGCATACCTAAAGAGATGCAGAAAAGGGTCTTTGAGCCATTTGTCCAAGTTGATTCTGGCCTGAGCAAGAAGTTTGGCGGCACAGGCCTTGGATTGAGCATCTGCTCTCAGCTCGCCAAACTCATGGATGGTACGATCAGCTGCACAAGTACTGAAGGCGTTGGCTCAACATTTTCACTGCAAATACCTCTGAGACACGTGAAAGATCGCGTACCGAGCACGGCGTCAAGTAGCACACGATCTAGAGCACCAAGTCCTGCTTCCGCCAACGGAGGATCCCATCGTAACTCGCTTAACAGCGTTTATGTTCATGAAAAAGAGTCTGCTAATGACATATCTTCGATGCGACAAGACAACAAGCCTCGCTTGGTCGGCCTTAGTACCCCTTTCTTCGCACCGAGTCCTACACTTCCGTCAACGAACGGAGACGCAAAAAAAGCCGCAATTCAAAAGATTAAAGCTGACAAAGCCGGCCGCGGTGAGCTAAGAGTCCTCGTGGCCGATGACAACTCAACCAATGTTGAAGTTGTCAGTAGAATGCTCAAACTCGAAAAGGTGCACAATCTCACCATCGCAAAGGATGGGCAAGAAGCATACGAATTGGTGAAAGCGAATATGGAGGAGAATCGGCATTTTGATCTCATCTTCATGGATGTTCAGATGCCGAACTTAGATGGACTACAATCTACACGGCTGATTCGCCAGATGGGGTATGTAGCGCCGATTGTTGCCTTGACCGCGTTCTCGGAGGAGAGTAATGTCAAGGAATGCATGGAATCTGGGATGAACGAGTTTCTTAGCAAGCCTATTCGGCGACCAGCATTAAAGAAGGTCCTCAGCAAGTTCTCTACGATACCAGAAGAGTTCGAATTGCACACGTAGCCGACTTGGCACGTTTGGCAACCAGAAATCGGAACCTCGCTGCCTTTAACTACCTCACCAACTTCCACTTGCTCCGCCACCGCCATCAATATATGGAAACTTTACTATATATTGATGGATGTATTTCATAGCTCAATCAGAGCTAGCCTCCCCATGAATAAAGATAACAATCGACATCTCAGCTACTCCGGGAGAAATGGCCGTTATTCGGAGCTTCACTTGTTGGCTTGAGTGCTCGAGGAACAAGACAGGAGACAAAGACTGGACTTCGAGGCAGCGCAACACAGAATGAGAAGGCGTTTAGAATTGAAACTGGACTGAATTTGAAGGACACGATTATATCACGTTACTAAAAAAAAAGTTCAATTTTTGCAGCAAGAATCAGCTCGCAAGTCGCAGAAAATGCAACCGAATGAGCTTATATAAACAAGTGCTGCACCAGGTTGAGCGGAAAAGAAAAATAGAGGAGTTGGCCGCCGATAGAAACAACAAAGGGAAGTGATCCATTGTTGATTGGAAGAGCTTCATAAGGCGGCACGATCACGCGGGCTAGAAACTCGAAATCGCGGTAAGCACGGGTAGAATTTTTCTTCAACATTCTCTCGGGTCGACATACTCGACGTGATTGGTGGCTTGTTCCGGGTCCGCATGCGGACTGTCTCGACGAGCCACCATGCGGGACGTACCATCGGAGTGGTTCCTATTGAACGAGCGGGCGAGTTCATTGAGTGATTAGTGAATAAAAAGCAAGAGCTAATGCGGCCGACTTTTCTTCGTCGTGGCCACAATAGGTTACTTGAAAATGAAAAGGAGAGTTCATTCAACGGTAGCACATTGTCACAAGATTCATCGACTCTCCGGCTCTTGCAGCTACCGACTATAACGATCCATCAGCGGATCAACCTCGTTGTGCCAAGTTTTGGCCAGCTCTGCGGTGTTTGCTACTCTCGGGTGTGTCCTACCCCTCGACTATCATTCTGTAATATCATGGGACAACAAACGATCAACCTGGCAAAGGCTATTTGCCTACCACGGAAGAGCGGTGCGATCATAGAATTACTCTCAGACCTATCAAATGATATCGGCTTGCCAATCTTTGAATGAAAAACGTCCATACTCCATGACACTTCCGTCACCCTTCTCTGTTTCTCTGTCAAATCTACTACGGCAATCATTGTGTCACGATGGGACAGTCCAGAGCGATCAAGTTGATGCTTCTCGCCTTGGATAATCGTCTGCTCCATGACTCTCTTTCGCTCCAAACCGACGAGCAGCATGTGGTGCTATCCAAAGTATGGTGCGACTTCGAGAGAAAGAATTTCAGATTGCGTCCACGTCAGCCCATGTACCTGACCAGATGGCCACCGCTCTAGTCTACAGGCATCATCCAAATTAAAATACGTTTAGATGTTGCTATGCGGTCCACCGGAGACGGTGCAACCAAGCCCTTGGGCAAATGAAGTGGCGAGTGCACATTGTTATCTTGCGGCAAAACGCTGTTGCCTATGATATAGGGACAACAATCGCAGACTCTAAGATGAGAGTTATACTAAATTCGTCTCTCACCCGGAAGTCGACTCTTCGGGGCCATCATGAGACTCCGACCATAATCTACTGTTGAGGCGAACTGCCCAACCATTTAGATATCAAGACGGCCCCGCACGGACTTCCCGCTTAACCGAGGAGATCGCCAGATTGCTCGTTGAAAAAATGGGCACAGTTCTCGTATGTACACATCTCGCAAGCAGAATGGTGGCGTTAATGGAGCTCGCCGCCATGATGCGCCTCCTCGCAAGCGCGGGCGTGCCTTAAGGCTACGGCGAAACTCGCTTCTTTGTCCCCGGGCACGACCAGACCAACATGCTGACCGAGTCGACGCCCTGTCTCGTGGTGAAGAAGAGATGCAGCATGGTCGTCGAGCTCAGCAAGCTTATTATGAATACCGATGCACGTACCGAGCCGATCCTGTGCCCCACGGTGGCGAACTATCTGCAGTCACATTGATTTGGAAGAGCATCCCAGACAAGCAATCCGGAGGTCTCGTCCCACTTTTCGCGGAGGCGGTAGGCATCCGGGAGGAGCCGTTCATCTCCGGCGCGAACATTGAGCCGTGGATCGGGTCCAACGCCAGGAGTGATAGTGGGAGCAAACCAATGAAATGAGGTGGCGCTGGATTTTGTGTTTAGAGAAAAAATCATGCGCTACTTCTGCGAGGTTACAATGACCTATACGTATAAGCCGGAGTAAACTTGCTATTCTGCCCGACTCTTGCTCGCCCATACACAATAGTTTTGCCGAGAATAGCCATGTTTTCCGCCCTTAACTGTCGGTGGTCTGAGATTATTTGTCTTTCTCTACGCAAGACCAAGTTTTCTGTTTGCTTGTTGTGAGTTACTGGTACACGGAATATATCTAATGTGATGTGATCACATGCATTTTTTATGCGAGAGTAACGCTTGGCTTTCGAGTGCGATGTATGCCCCTGTGCCCCTCTGGTTGTGGTTTTGGTCGTGGCTCGCGAAACTACCAGACTTCGGAGAGGAGCACGGAGCACGGAGCACGGAGCACGGAGCACGGAGCACAGAGGCTCGCTGACCGAAATCGCGGAATCTGGAAAATTCGTGCCCGGATTGTATTCTTGTGGTTTATAGCCAGTGCAGGACCAGGAATTGCCGTGTAAGATGACCGACCGCCGCCTCACGTCCATGTGATGTGATATTGAACCAGACCCAAATGCCCATCCCCTCACAGAAAAAAAGGAAAAGGAAATAAACAATAAAATTCAAGAATAGCAAACGCAGTAGCACTCGTCGCTAACCCCGCTGAATGCGTGCAAACCGCGGCATCATTCTGGTTACCACGTGGGCTGCCCAGCCCAAGGCGATGATATCGACGCTCTCGCACAACTTCATCTCCATCAACCCCGTCACCACCGACGCACCAACGCCGGAAATATTCGTACTACTCGCGGACCGTGATGCCCATGCCGGTTCATTCGCACAACGACTACCACCGCGACCACTCTACTCCGCCCTCGCAGCCGGATGCATGGGCGTCGACGCCGATGTTTGGCTCTCGCCTGACAAAACCAATTTGCTCGTTGGCCATCAAGCCTCGCACTTGTCCGTAAAGCGAACCCTGCAATCCTTGTATCTCGACCCCATCAAGCAGATCCTAGGCAAGCTAAATTTGACCCCTCGTGGACGAGCAAACTCCAGCCTTTTCGCCAGCGCGGCTGCCTCTCCATGTCGAATACAACATCACCGCGTCTTCCACTGCCTCTGAGTCCCGACCCGTGTTCAAACGCGGACCCATCACGGTTGTGGGAACAGGCAACCTCGGCATGTCCAATGTGACAGGCACCGGCTGCAACGCCCTCTCCCGCTACAGTGACAGCTTCCTCGACGCACCGCTGGATTCCCTCATCAACGCCTCCAATTTTGGCAGCCTACCATCCTGCGGCGCAGAGTCGCTCCAAGGCTCCCTCTCGCCAAATATCATACCGCATCCACCCCATTTCTGCACTACGTCGGATCCTTCCTCACCTTCCTCAACAACCGTCAGCGCGGGACGATTCGCGCATCCATCCACGCCGCTGAGGCTAAGAGCCTGCTCTCAAGGAAGATACTAGGCTACGCCGAAATGGCCCATCTCGCGGCGCGATCACGTATGGCAGGTGTTGGCAGAGGAAGACGCTGGACTTTTAAACGCCGATGATATTCAAACGAGGGTGAAATGGACCAGAGCGTACGCCGCCGAGCTTGTCTGGATCGGTGTCTCGTCTGCGTATATATCTGTGGCCTCTCTGCTGATGGCCTATTTGTACCAACGGTCCGGCAACAACAGCATACGGTCTGGGATAATTATAATGTGAGTGCAGAAGGTACGAGATGAGGAGGACGTTTTTACTTTCTTCCTTTCCTTGTCCTGTTCTTTTTCACGATTTATGACAGAATACTCAAGTGAGAGACGGAAGGACAAGCCAGACTTCTAGATCAACACTCAATATGTGCTTTAGTAGATTTACACTGCTTTTTGGGATAAATAACCAAAAAGGCTTGGTGTTGTTGCTTTAAATCTTGAGAAGGCTAACCGTAACTTGGACGCTACTTCCTCTATTCAGTGATCTCTGCCAGTAGCTCGGGCCGTCATACCAGTCAGCATCGGAGTTGGCGCCTCCACTTTCAGAGCCTGGACTGGTGATGACCTGATGTCCCACTTCAGCTAACGTCTGGTGACTCTGCCTTGTAGCTTCAGCTGAAGTGGACCATCGGACATCGCCTGCCATTCTTGTGCGTCTTTCCGGTCTGCTTTGGGAGTCTGGTAGCACCAGCGAACGCTTCAGGCAGGCAGTTTGACATCTGTGGAACCAGAGCTGATACTTTTACATGTTATTTAAGGTTTACATGCACATGCATCAAAGGCATTGTCATAACTGATTGCTTTGACATATGATAAGGCCGCAGAGATTCCATCGCAGATGACACCTGCTGAATAAAGACTGAATACCGGAGTACATCTCACGGCTCAACCGATTGTGCCACCCACCATCACGTTGGCCAAGGAGGTTCCACCAATCATCATCTACACCAATGTCAACCTACGCCTGCCACCTGAACCCCTTTGTTCCTTTGTTCTCGGGGAATGGAATTAGCTTTAGTACAAATATATCAACTTCTTGCCGCTCAATGGCAACGCTTCTAATAAAGTTGAGGCTTTGTCGTTACCGCACATTTCTTTCCCGTCTGATTCAACGGGAAAAAAACGAATATGGCCGCCATTCTTCGATCATCTGCAGCTCTCACGGCCCTTATTGTTGTTGCTGTTGCCAGTCCTCAAAGCTGTCCTGCAGACATTCCTCTCTCATGCCACAATGAGACGATCGTAGAAAACACCTGCTGCTTCATCCCCTCTGGACAGCTTCTGCAGACTCAGTTCTGGGATAGTCAGCCTGCGACCGGCCCATCGGGTATGAATGACTTGGAGGTGATAGAGAAAAGTTATACGGCAGATACTAATTTTATATTCATGACCCAGATTCTTGGACTATTCATGGCCTGTGGCCCGATAACTGCGACGGCTCATATCCTGCCCGGTGCGATGCATCCAGGGCATATACCGATATCGAAGACATTCTTTCCTCAGCTGGCGCCTCGGAAACTCTAGAGTACATGAAAGATTTCTGGAAAGACTACAAGGGTGACGACGAGACATTTTGGCAACATGAATGGGGCAAACACGGCACGTGTATCAGCTCCCTTGACCCTACGTGCTACAGCGACTACCAGTCGAAAGAGGAGGCGGTCGACTTCTTCAAGAAGACGGTTGAATTGTTCAAGACGCTGCCGACGTACAAATGGCTTGCAGACGCCGGCATAACCCCATCGTCGACCGAGTATTACAGCCTGAGCAAGATCCAGAGCGTGCTTTCCGAGCAGCATGGGGCCAGAGTTACACTGAGTTGCAAGGGCAAAGCATTAAACGAGGTTTGGTACCACTATAATGTCCAGGGATCGCTTCAGACCGGCCAATTTGTGCCGTCCGCGCCTGATGGACCCAAGGGGAGATGTCCATCTCAGGTTCTTTACCAGCCCAAAATCGACCAATTTGAGGGGCTATGAAGAAATTGGGGGAAATTGATCAGAATCTATTGAATCTTTGTTCAGTAGTATTCGTCCATTACGCAACCACTTGAGCAATTGCCCTGTAGATAGAAATACACAAACGCAAACCCGGCTTGTTTGTCACATGCAATGCTATGGAAAATGACATATATGCTCAAAGTTTTGACTACGCTCTCAAAACTTGGCTCCTTCCCACTCACGACTATAGGCCCCGTCTGTCGTGCGCAACTGAACTGTTTGTTGTACTCAATCCTCAATGTCCACCAGAAAGTAAGACTGAAAAATGCTATTGGCCACCAAGCTACATTCATCCGGTCCAAGTCCGAAGACGACGCCGAAAGAAAACTTCCCAATATCAATCTGATCTCAAAGACTTGATTCGGCACGTCCCGACTGTCGTCCCCGCAAAAAGGCCCGTTAGATTCGTTGGCCGAAAGGAAGCGGTGCTGGTTTGGAAGTGCATGCACGCGGGATGTTGTAGACAGCAGAGCGTCAGGATATTCCGTACCCCGCTCACCAGCGACCGATGTCTTCAAAGGCAATTTGCTTTCCCTAAAATTTTATCCTTTAATGGATCTGATATAAGCATGCTTGCTCCCTGTTAAGTTCCATTGTACACGACGGCGTACAATGTAAAATGTGCGGGGAATGCAAATAATTGCCTCGCTAAATGCGGCGTCTATGGCCCGGATGGGAAAAAAAGCCAACGTGTCGATCGGAAAGCACGACTCGTGCGAGCCATAGAATTCGCATATCAAGAGCGCTGCGCGGTTTGCCACTATCCCCTTGGTGCCCATAAGGCTACATTTTTGTATCTCCCCACTTTATTATCCAATAAGATCGCATATATCGCGGGTACCTTATATACATACAAAATTGTGTGAGTTATAAGTAGCGGAGTACATTGCAGTACACAGGACTTCTCATAATTTATAGCGTGTTTTAGGTACTTAGATGTACCTCAGAAGGCATCCAATCAAACATAGGCGGTACATGAGTGTAGCCTTACGGGCACCAAGGGGATAAGAAATCCAAGAGGGATTCGAATCATTCACGCTGAAAAACACATGATGAGAGACAGAAGCAAAAAAAAAATGTGCCCTGCGGGGCATCTCCGGTACAGGGAATCGAACCCTGGGCTGCTCGGTGAGAGCGAGCGATGTTAGCCACTACACCATACCGGATGTGATTAGCTGATGCTACCTTGACCACAATTGAAAATCATGAGCCCTCAAGCGAGCTTTTGCAACACGCGCCAAAGTCAGCGCTTACTTCGGCCAGCAACTGCGTCTTATTAATGACACATCTTCTGCCGTTAAACCCGTTGTCTACCAAAAAGATGAAACCTGCGCGCAAGTATAGCACCATTGAAAAGAAACAAAAGAGGCCAAAGAAACAAAAATATTGAAAACTTACACAGCCATGACGCAGAAACCCCCCGATCAGCTTACGGAAGGAGACCTCTACTTGCGTCGGTGGCAAGCCTCGGATGCGAGCGCGCTCGAAGCAGCAGCAAGCAGTTCCATCGCCGAGCTTTCACCCTGGTTACCCTGGGCTGCCAAATGCTACAGTATAATCGATGCGCAGCAGTTCCTAGAGCGTACATCAAAGGTGTGGGAGGCCGGAGAAGAGTATGACTATGCCATTATTATCGACGGCCAGCCCCGTGGCTCAATCGGGCTGATGAGGTCGTTCCCCGAAAGGCCAGATACCTTGGAAATTGGATACTGGCTTGCCACGAATGCAACCGGTCGTGGATGGGCGACGCGAGCTACGGGGATGCTGATCAAGGTTGCGCGTGAGCTGGGTGCGAAGCATGTCCAAATCCTACACGCGGAGCTCAATGTCAGAAGCTCCAAGATCCCCTCCAGGTTGGGCTTCACATGTACCGGTACACATTCCGTGGAGATGAGGCGCAGAAAGGAGTGGGAACGCTGCGTAGTCTGGGAGCTGGCTCTTGTTCAGTAACACACGGGAGCGCACGATGGACAAGGCGCTGCCGCTCAAGACGAGAGTCATCAGAGAGGCTTGCCAAGTTGAAATTTGGGGCAAGGTTATCTAATCCTATAGCTTTTTTCAGAATTTGACTGCCAAGACGGTAGATTCAGCAGCAGCCAAGAGTATGCTCTCATTCCACGCCTCGGGATATGCACCTAGTCACAGGATGGTCATATTGAAGAATCTTGATGTGTATGATCTCGTCATTCAGTCTTTACATATTTTACCTATAGAAAAGAAGACTTAGAACGTCATGTCATTGGGCTCTCGCTCCCTGCAAGGGGGCGAGAAAAACTTGCGACACGGTTTGAAGCCAGCCTGAAGAAGAGGTCTTCTTCTGGAGTTGCACGTCACGGGAAACTCAGATCGCAAGAGATGATAACTTCATCAGAAAAGCGTGGCAAGGCAAGGCCGCTCGACTAGCTCGAACAATCAATAATTAAGTACATGCGGGCTCCTTGCGATCCGTCGGTACAAGCACGTCATTTCATCCATTGATTCATCCTTACTTTGGCAGCAACGCAATAACACTGTGCCTTCGGGGTGGCATCTCGATGTTGCTGTGTCTAATCATACATCTAATTTGTTCTTGGCCTGCATAAGCTCAGCCCAAGCATGTCTCTCATACCTATCTTTCATGTTGGCTCTATCTTGTACTTCAAGGCAACTCCCACCAACGTTCGTATAGTTCTTCCAGCTTCACATTAACCGGGACCTGCAGGTAAGACGTCATATCAGAGTGCGGATCCATCTCTTTGCTGGTTTTGCCGTTGCCAAAATACCATGCAAACCTATTCCCGCTATCTCCCAAGTACTCGTAGTCAAAGTCTTCCCATCTGGGCTCCCTTCTCACAGCGCTTAGGTGTGCTGCACTACCGGGCCAGATGCCATGAACACGACCCCCGGGGTTCCCTCCGTTGTACCATGAGCTACACTTGTCCGAAAGCACCGTCTTTGCGAAGAATGCGTCGCAGTAGTGGACAAAATCGTCCGCGGCCTTGGCTGTTGCATCCATTGACTTGATACCCTCCCGGGAAACCTTGCGCAGAATTTTGGCGAAATACGTCACTTGCGATTCCACAGCATGAGGAGTCGTTCCAGATGGTCCCGTTCCGTGGGGTCCATGCAGGAACAATAAATTTGGGAAGCCTGGGGCTGCAATCCCAAGATACGTGTATGGAAAACCATGATCCCCGTCTATCCCCCAGAGATCATGCAAGCTTTTCCCATGCGCAATGATAGGAAATGGAGGAATAAGGTCCGTTCGCGACCCGGTAGCACAGATGATGGCGTCCACGGCACGATGCGTCCCATCTTCCGTCTCAATTCCCGTTTCGGTGAAGCGGCGGATCTTGGTCCGAACGTATTCCACATTTTCCTGAGCTATCGCCTCCAGGTATCCTGGTCCAGGCGTCAAGCGCCGGCAATTAGGTGAGAAGTCGGGCAACAAATGTTCGAGTAACTCTGGCTTCGAGGCCAGCCGCTGGGCCATGATCTTGGTAAAATTGGCCCTCAATTCTGAGTTATCAGAACTGTTTTTGAAGAAAGCGTCAAACCCTCGCCAGTACTTGTCTTCCAATGTTTTTCGAAACGCCAGATACGCCTCCTCGCTATTAAATGCCCTCCGCTCCCCCTCGGGTATGGGCTGAGCCTCGAGCGTCCTGTCGTCCCCGGCCCAGCTCGTAGCAATCCATGTCTTGCTCCGCGCATAGTGGTCGAGTCGCGAAACCTTGCTCTGTAAATTGGCCACAATTTGGATCCCGCTTGCTCCGTTGCCAATGACAGCTACTGCCTTGCCAGACGGGTCGAACAAAGGATCCCAGTTGGAGGCGTGTCGTAAGTGACCCTTGTAGTCTGATAGTCCCTCATACTCGGGCAACTTCCAGTCGTTGAAACGGCCCGTGGCCGAAATGACAAAGTCGAATATTCCCGTAGAGGTTGAGCCCGTCTCCTCGTTCACTACTTCTAAACTCCACGTCCCAGTTGAAGCATCCCAGATTGCAGAGCCAACGCGGTGACAAAACCTGGCGAGCCTGTACACGTCGTATTCGCGCGCCACTGACTGCCAGTAGTCCCTAATTTCTGCACCCAGCGCAAACTTGTCAGACCAGTCCTTTTTTGGTGCAAACGTAGATTGGTACACATGTGACGGTATGTCACAACGCACACCAGGATACACATTTTCCAACCAAGTGCCACCCTATCGTCTATTGAGTTAAAATAGTGAACAAATGCAAAAGAAAAAAAAGGTCCAACCCACAAAGTCTTTGTTCTTTTCAAAAATCTCCAGTTGGATTCCTGGAACCTTGGCCGGAAGCAAGATACCGGCGAGAATCCCAGCCAAGCCCCCTCCAATAACTGCCACTCTCAGCGCTCGAGGCTCGTCAATGAACCTGTTCACGAGGGGCACGTGGCAGTCGTTATATGAGAAGCCAGATCTTCCCTTGGAGCGCCCCGCCGAGGTTGGCTTCGTCCCGTTTGACATACTTTTAAGTGGGTGTGGTGGTGCCACTGCCGGTTGGGCGCCATTTGGTGCGTAGCTCGCGTGAGCAAGGGACGTTTCAACCTCCGCAGCGGCCATTCTGACTGTCTGGTGTGTCTAAGGCGGCGCTTCCCTGGCCATCTTCTCTGACCATTGCCATGGGAGTGCTACTTATGCTGGCTGCGCATACTCGGGCTTCCTCGACGTACTCGTGCGAATGAGATGTTTGGATGTCGCCATTAGAGCACGTAACGACACCCCACCATCGCACCATCGCACCATCAGGTCTCCCGCATCAGGGTAGATTCTGGACCAGACCAGATTCTACTGCCCGCGAGACCGAGCGCAGCCTTTACATTGCGCAATATGGCCACTGCTGCCCTCAGAAATGTCCAGGGTGACGGTTGTCGGTATTTGGCCGCCCTTTTGATGTTTGATGTTTGATGTTGGTGCTGGTGCTAGTGTCAAAATTGACATGAGCTACCAAGCGCCTCAGCCGCTCACATGGAATCTGAAGTAACGGCGGATGACGTCAATTCCTTGACCACTCACCGCGACACAACAGTACAGCCGGACTCGCAACTTGGTGGAAGATTTCAATTATCTAGTTGCGCACGCAGTGGCGAGGCATTGTCACCGTGTGCATCTCCATGCTTCAAATTCGACAGTGGAAAGATCACAGCAATCATTGGAGTTGTGAGGATATGGAAGACGCGTGGTTGGTTCCCCAAGCACGCGTCTTGTCAAGCGGGAAGTTACAGTGGGTCGATAATTCCGAACGCTCCATGTCTTCTTCTTTTTACACGACGTGTTACAACAACACCTCGAGCACAACAACAGTCTGGTAGCTGAAGCAGTCAACAGTCAATATCGTTCTCATTGGCCCGTCTGGACTCCGGACCCTTCATGACATCCAACAATCGGCGAATGCGTGTCTTTGCCGCTTGCATCTAACAATGAAACGGAAACTCCACGCGTTCCATGTTGTTTACGACATGTCTTGCATCGGCAAGCCGTCCGTCGCTTCTATCTCTCCTCCTGAAAGGAGCCGAAAAGTCTCCATTCTCATTCCAGTCCAGTCCTTTGGAGATCACATCATCCAACTTCAAGGTGAGGACAAGACGCGACTGCTTGTCTCTGTGCGCACCCTGCTTTAATTTTCCTTCTCATGCAGGCATGCTTTGTCGGACTTTGTTTATTATTGCGTGGCGTTACCCTGCACCATACTGTAAAAGTCTTATTGAACATGATCAAACAACCATAATATGATTACCTCTTACAGCCTCGGACATGCGCTCGCAGGGCTGTTTGGAGGTGTAGCTCACTGACACTGTAATGTCCGGCTCTGGGTGGCTGGAAACACCATAATCACGAGACAAGCTGACTTTCAAACGACGTTTTCCCTCACCGAAAGACATATTGACACACGCTTGTTCAAGTTGAAGGTCGACGGTGCCCGACGCACAGTATCTACCAAATCAGTCATACCTTTCCAACACAACAAGATCTCATGACCTTATCCTCCCTTCCCACTTCCCACCATTAGCTCATAACGCCAATCACCCTAGCAGCAGAAACAAGAAAAGCTCCAGCATCGCACCACTCATTGGTGTCAACATTACGAGCTCGTAACACCCGCACGTGAAGAATCATAATGTCGGCCCAGAAGCCTTTTATATATGTTATATATGTCGTAAAGTCATTTCTCCAGCCTGTAATTTGTCCAACTAACCCCCTGTGTGATGTCTTCTGCATCGGTTTGGTATCACCTGTCAATCTATTTTTAATTCGAACTGTGCTACTGCAATTGCTTGTCCTCAATGCCGTCTGTTTGACATCAAATATTTGTCCAATCATGTCACTGTGACCTACATACATACATATGTAGCTTAGTCTGCTGATCTTCTGCACATGATTTCCAAGGTTGCAGAACGGGGTTCAGCGTCATCTTGACACAAGCGTTTGAGACACTGCGGTTGCAAAGACGTCCAAATTGCCTCATAGAGTCAGCATGCTGATGTTGTTGACTTGACCCCTTGCACCGCGTTGCATATCACTTGTTTTATTTTGCATTTATTTTATTTTCTTTCTAGTTCTTTTTATTTCTCCATCTAATATATACATTATATTTCATTTTTTTTCATTATTTTAGTTATTTTCCTCAATTTTTTTTTATTCTTCTTTTAGTTTCTTTTTTCCCATATATTTGTGGTTTTCTTTCTCTTTTCCGGCACCCGCAATGCTGCTTAGCAAGTACAGTGCCATTCAAACCTCGTATCCAGTCCGTCTTGGTGCAGGTGATCCCACTGATGAACGGCAGTGTCTTACTTCGAATCAGCCAGTCGGCAATGCAATGCTTCCCTCTGGATCTCTACCTGCAATTATGATTGGGTGGGTGGATGATTCCAAATGAGAAAGACGAATCCAAAGAAAAGGGAGCAAGAAAAAAACAAGAAACGAAAAGAATGTGTTGCGACTATCAAGGTCAATACCAGAAAGTACCTCTCAGTCAAGTCTATAAATGTATGCCATATCCCGAGTAAAAAAAAACTTGAAGGACCAAGTCAATGCCAAGCCGTACCATCTCCTCCCATAAAACCCCATCTATCCATAAACGCTCGCTCTCCAAAGAGTCGTTACCACACAATGTTCGGCCAAACCAAATTCCTTTGCCTCAGTCTCGCATTCACCAGCGCCGTCTCGGCCCTTGGAAACGCCGTCGTCCTCAACAACTGCACATTCCCAGTCACAGTCTGGGCTGTCGGTAGCGACGTCTCCCCCGGCACAACCCTACAGCACGGCGCGTCCTACACGGAGAAATTTGCGCAGGATCCCAAGACGGGCGGCCGCGCCCTTAAGGTTGCCCGAGACGCGGATGGCCTGTTCTCGGGCCGGCCGCAGACCGTATTTGCCTATAGTCTGAAAACCCCGGCCGTCTGGTATGACCTGAGCGATGTGTTTGGAGATGCTTTTGCGGGATTTAAACTGGTTGTGGGCAGCGCCGACACGGCTTGTCCCGCTATTGTCTGGCCCAAGGGGACGCCGCTGGCGGGAAGCCAAGTGAAGACTTGCGGGGCAGAAGCGAATGTCACGCTGGCGCTGTGCGCCAACTAATAACATTTGATCAATCAATTCACGCGTTATTACGAGACGTGGGGCATCGGGGTTGAACGACGCTGGTGGCATCGGGACATTTTTGTAACTGCATGTGGCTGGGACAATGGGGAAGGGCTATTGTTGCGTCTGCCGATTCTGGGGCACATTCAAGTCACAGCACGAGGTTGGCATTCCTTCCTTTCGGCGCGTAGGCATACAGGGGGGGGAATCTTCAATAATGGTTGGGAAGGGTGCTATAGTCCGTCAGAAATATACGCCTGTATTGCTTGACGATGCTTGACGACGATGCTCGAGGACGTTGCTTGAATATATGTACATATGCGCTAGGTCTGGTGCTTGGGCCTTGCGTGAGCCTTACCGCAGTGACTCGGGGGGGCTGGAGCCTCTGGAGCCTTGGAGCGCCGTGATGTATTGTGAAGTTGGGGCTCCACGGCAGTAACCATCTCTTAAGGGTCGTTTTGGAACGTCAAGACACCAGACATTAGGTTCAACGTCCAAGGTTAGTTGCAGTAGACCTTAAAAGCACGTCATGGCGCTGGGGCCGTGACATGGCCCAGTGGAGCGCCGACCATACTTGGCTAGGCCGAGATCGGCGTGGTTAAATTGCCATGGCAATATTTTGAACCGAGGCTCCCGCGAGGATTTCCATTTGCCATTTGCCTCCATGTCTGGGGGGAAGGAGGACCGTCATGGACCGATATCAGACCGTTGAGCGGTTAGATAGTTCGCCCACGCCAAAATGGCAGTACCTAGCGCAAAATACGTGAACAAGGATGCCATCATGGCCGGACAGCAATTCCTCAAGATCCAACGTCGCTCGGCACGACTCGAAACCATTTGTTCATTGCCGTTTCCCTCTCGGCTGCGAAAATTAGAGATTGCGGACTCACCAGCATCCGGTTCGTTTGCGCGATGATGGATCTCAAGGTTGCGGAGCCACTGACGCTTCCCTGCGGTCTCACGATTCCCAATCGTCTTGCCAAAGCCGCCATGGCGGAAGGTTGGTGTGACAAAAGACACTTGCCTCACGAAAAGCTGATTCAGACATATGAAACCTGGGCCGACGGCGACTGGGGCTTAATTTTGACGGGCAACGTCCAAGTCGATATCCAATACTTGGGACAAGCCGAGGACAACTGCACCAATCCCCATGTCCCACGACAGGAGTTGCTAGAAACGTGGAAGAGATGGGCAAAGTCCGCCAGTGGACGAGGAAGCAAGGCAATCGTGCAATTAAATCACCCAGGAACAGACATTGCCCGGTGCCGGATCCCATGGGCTTTTCGCGAAAACAATCGCGCCTAGCCCCGTCCCGGTCAACCTGGGTCATGGAATCATTGCCAAGACCGTCAGTCGTCTTGTATTCGGAATCCCGCGAGAGATGACCGGAGCTGACATTGAACACGTTGTTTGTCGGTTCGCCGAATCGGCAAAGCTTTGTCACGAAGCCGGCTTTTCTGGAATTGAGATACATGGCGCCCACGGCTACCTGCTTGCTCAATTCCTCAGCGCCAAGACAAATCATCGAACTGACGAATATGGTGGTAGTCCCAAGAATCGCGCCAAAATAGTCGTTGACATTCTGCGAGCAGTAAGAGCAGTGGTGCCCAAAGACTTCTGCGTCGGCATCAAGCTCAACAGCGTGGATCATCAGAGTGAACAGGAATTGAAGGATTGCATCGAACAGTTGGAAGACATCGTTGCTACTGGGATCGACTTTTTGGAAGTCAGCGGTGGCTCCTATGAAGACCCCGTGGTATGATACATGATGCTCGCCTAGGAGATGTAGTTGACGAGGCGACACCATGAGATGCAGCGCTGACGGAATGAATTGCAATATCAGATGATGACGGGCCGAATCAACGAAAAATTCCCAGCAAGCACCCTGGCTCGCGAAGCCTTCTTTCTCGAATTTGCACACGCCATTCGTGGTCGATTCGACGGCGTACCGCTTATGGTGACTGGGGGCTTTCGCACGCGCAAGGGCATGGAAGCAGCGATTCGGGACGGCGGTTGTGACATTATTGGCATAGGTCGGCCCGCTGTGCTCAACCCTTGGCTACCGAAGAATACAATTTTCAACAAGGAAATCGCGGATGAGACTCGGTTGTACACGAAAGCCATTGCTTCCTCGTGGCTGCGTCGCTTCCTTGGTTTGAAAGTGATTATTGGCGCAGCTGAGACCGTACGTTTTGCCCTTAACTATAGGTTTTATCCAGTCTTTAAAATTCGGGTAGTGCTAATTCAGATAGCAGATGTGGTATGTTCGACAGATTCGCAACATTTGCTCGACAAGGTCGTGAAACATGTGGAGTTTAAGCACATCCCGCTTGATATACCTCGGGCCGTCTTTTCCCTTTTATAACGTCAAAGGCTTGTGTTGATTCTGGGGGTAAGGGACTTAGTACTACGGCACAGCCCTGAAATGACCACGGCTGGTTTCACAATCCACATTCCTACTGAGCCACTAATCTGGTCTTTGATCAAAAACATCAATGCCAACTTTCCACTTGGAAAATTCGATCTAGTTTAATTGCAGGCTGATATTTCACATCCAATTTCCAATACAAGTTGCCCTGACAAGCACGGTGTCTGTAGATAAAGTGAGGTTCTAGGGCAGCTGGCCTAAGTTGAGGATCCTTACATTTTAGGAGAAGAAAAAAACACCTATGACTTTGACTTCAACAATTTTTTCCCTCTAAATAAAAGTATGCTTTCTTAAATCCATTTATGACTGGTTAATAGCACGTTATGTGACATCATTGACATCTTATTACACCCAAGAGATAAGTGCAAACAATAGCAAAATAGTTATTACAGCTCTTGAATCAGGGAAAATAGGGTCAGAGTTAATCTGGACTCGACCGCTGTGTTAAGGTTAGGATTCATAGTTAGCCCTATGAAATTCCTAGTATTTTAGCCAACAGGATTGAATTCCGCCGAAACCTCAAGGTCAGCTCGAACTCTCTACGCTTCACAATAGCTGCCATTACACCAGATAGTCGTCTACCCATGGGCTCACGTGCCGCCTCCAAACGGCAGAGGCATCCACTTTACCTCTGCTATTCTGTCATATTTTGATCCTACCGGCTCAAACGGCATCCTCTCCCTTGTTTGGCACAACGGCAGTGAACATCGATGCACTTTAGCGCATTCTCAAAAGCATCAAACCCATTAGGAACTCTTCTACGGAAGCAGCCCATGAAAACGACTGCTGTCATAACTCCGCAGTCTTAACTCGGCAGAAATTAGTGATTATTCTACAAAACAAAAAGCCGACGCCTGTCGAGGACCATAAAAATGACTGCCCTGAGGAGTTCTGATAGAAATGCTCCCTCTATTCACGGACGGCGCTGAACTCCAATGAATGTAAATGCGCATAAGGATTTGAAAGAGATCCGCCAGATTTCCCTTTCTCAAAGCAATGCCGCCTCATCGCACAGATACAGGGGCCTCGAACGCAGCAATTATGTGATGTGGTCATAAGAACATCCATCTTTTGTGCGATAGGCTCGCGGCCCGCGAGGCAATCCTACAAGAGCGGGAGGGATGATGCCGATGGAACAAGCCAGTTTCACCGGCTGAAAAATTGCCCGAGCCAACCGCCAAATTGCCGCGAAAAAAGAGGTCGGGGGCAAACATTGTAATCGAACCAGATATTGATCATGGGTTCCCGCATCTGAAAGACCAGTAAAACGTTCTGTGTGTGTATGGAATGATAATCTTTTCCTTTTAGTCGTTCAATCGCTTGGCCCTCAACGTTAAATGCAATTCCTCATGAACACGATTTATCATCAGCAATTAACAACTCAACAAGTTTTGCAATCCTCGAGCTAACGCACACACAATGATAGCAATTAAATGACTAGAAAAATGTTGGTCAATCAAAGATCTCGCAAGACTATGCAAAGCAATACTGTCTTTACCCGTTAACCTTTACCTAACTCTATCCGGCAACTTCTGCTTCCTCGAAGCGCAGGATTACACTCCATGCCCTTCGACGCATTACGCCTTTCCCAAAACAAAAAAAAAAACACGACATGGGCACGAAGAAATGCCTCTCCTGACTCCGAAGCTAGCACTTTGTCATAGACGCGCAAGCACTATCGCATTGTTGAGTCAAAATGCGCTTCGCCGAGCCTGCCCCCCCAAAAAAGGAGGAGGGATGTTTATGCAGACAATATATTCGAAACCAGAAGCGTCAATTCTTTCTGTGGGTTTGTTGTAATTCACAGTATAAGTAGTTGTCGTAGTATATGTTCTCCGAGGCGTGAGAATTTGATGTTATCAGAAGTTTTATCCGTGTCTTTCTGCAGATCATCCCATACACCATCACAGTTTCATTCTTCGTCATCTCCTCAATCTCTTTATTTTTTAAAATTTGTTGCAAAATAGGGCAAAATGAAGTTCATCGCCAGCTTCATAGCTCTTGTTTCCCTGGTCGCGGCCGCTCCACAGGCATCGACGTCGCTTGATGTCAAGCTCCAAATGGCAGGCAACTCCGCCGTCAGAGCAACCATCACCAACAACGGGAAGACAAACCTAAGGATCTTCAAAACAGGAACCATTCTTGATAGATCACCCGTTCAGAAAGCCCACATCACACGCAACGACGGTAAATTTAATGTCCTTCCCTCCCCAAAGCCTTTGACCTACCCTTATGAAAAATATCAGCAGATAATGCGAGAACATAAGTCGCTAAAGTATGAAAAATCATTAGGAAACAAGGTTCGCTTCCACGGCATACGCCAGCGCATCACGACCCAAAACCTGGATGACGCCGCCTTTGAGCCCATCCCGGCCGGCAAATCCGTAGAAGTAGTCTTTGACGTCGGCCAGGTACACGACCTCTCCTCAGGCGGCACCGTCGACATCCACTCCAGCGGCGTGATGTATTTCGCCAACGAGGACAACAATGAAGTCGCCGGCTCTGTACCCTACACATCCAACGTTGTTCGCACTGAAATCGACGGTGACAAGGCAGCCTCCGTCTTGAAGTCTTTCCACGCAGACAGGCGCTCAACGGTGCAAGATGACTGCGTAGGCTCATGGCTCTCCGACAGCCAGAGCGACCTCTCCGAATGCGTCCGAATCGCCAAAATGGCCCAATCGGCCGCCCAGAGCAACAACAAAAAGGTGATGGAATACTTCAAGGATACCAGCGACGGCACGAAAGCCGAAATCGCGTCCGTCTACGACAAGGTTGCCACCGAGTGCGGCGCTGGAAACGGCGGGAAGAGCAAATTCTTTTGTTCCGACATCGAAAGTAGCTGCACCGATGGTGTTGTGGCTTATACCATGGGACTTGAAGGCAACCTGGTGTATTGTAACTTGTTCTTCACTCTGCCGATCCTGACTCACGAGTGCCATAAACAGGATCAGGCCACCACCGTTGTGCACGAGATGACTCATCTACTGGCAGCAACGTCGGATTTGGCATACGGCTACGATGCCATCATGAAGTTGGATACTGCGTCGGCGCTGAACAATGCAGAGAGTTATTCTTTGTTTGTGAATGCCATCGTGGCTGGGTGCTGAACGTGAGTCGAACGTGCGGGAAAATCAGGGGGCGGTGGGGGATAGAGATAGAAAAGGGGGTTTCAAGACAATGAATTTGTGTACATATTGAAACAGGACAGTATAAGTAAACATGAATCCATCAAGTTACCGGATAAAGTGCTTGCCATTGGGCATGAATCATGAAATCCGAATCGAACTCTGCTAGAAGCGCCTCTGCGCTCTTTTCTTTTTCTTGGTTGTTCTTTTCCCCCTCTTTTTCCTTATTATATTACGCCGTCCTTTTCGGAGATCTGACAATTAAAAATGCAAGCCTCAAATAAGGGTCATTCTCTCTCCAAGTCCACCCTTACTTGGCCCCCCATTTCTTCGTCATTGTCCAGACATTGCAATCGTCCATCGCCTTGTCGCACCATGACTGCCTTCTTAAGTGCCGCTCGAGGCGGAAACCTGGCGTTAAACACATCGTGTTGGGTCACCCACACCCACATGTGTGGAGGGGTCTTAAGGTCACGTGGGGTGGCTGCCCTCATCACTAATGCCACCTCGCAAGGCCTCTAGGCCCTCTTTTTACTTTTAGTATTACTTTTTCGCTAAATAGAGCTTTTTTATATATTTACTATAGTATATAGCTCTATAGATTATTTCTCTTTTATAATAGCCTCTCTTATCTTTATATATAATATAGTAGTAATTATATACCTAAAAAATGTATTTTCCCTTTTTTTTTAGGTAGCTTTATTGTTATGGCCAGGCTGCCTGCGCTTAGGCTAAGGGCATAAGGGATAGAGAGCAAAGGGCATAAGGGAAAGAGGGTAAGTTATACCCTTACTTTAAGCTTACTATAATTTAGCTAAAAGCATAAAAAGAGAAGTATATATATATATAATAAAGGCTAGAGATTTATACCTTTAAATATTACTACTTACTTTTTAGCTTTCTAGCTATAAGGTATTTATATTTTAGTCTTTACTTTATTAGTATTTACCTATTTAGTCTTAATAACTAAATCTCTTTCTTTTAAAGGGATAGTAAACTATTAATTAAATTAGAATATTTACTTAAAGAATAATTTATTCTATTAGCTATAACCTAGCTATTATAATATAAAATACTAATAATTTATTATAAATAATTAAAGAAAAAAGCCCTATTAAGTTTAGAGCTATAATACTAAACTAATTTACTATACTAAACTAATTTACTATACTAAATAAAGAGGCTAAATTAAATTATTACCTTAAGAAAGTAGTAAAAAAGCTATAACTTACTAATAAGTAAAGAGAGTTAAAGTAACTTAAGTAAACTCTTTAAAATACTAATAATTATAATATAATAAATAATAATATTAATAATAAAATTAATACTATTATTATCCTAAGGATAAGTACCCTTAGTATATAAAAGTAAATACCTTATTATTACTTAATAACTCCTTAGCTATAATAAAGCCTAGCTTAAACTTAATTAAAGGTTCTTATTTATAAAGGTAATACTTATAAAAACCTTTAGAATTTTCTTATAAATTTAAATATAGCTTTTACTATAAACTCTATTTTATTTTATAATAATAAAACTAAGGTAGCTTATATTAGTAGCTACCTTATTAATAATATAAAGTAATAATAAATATATTTAATTTAAGCTAATAATAGCTTTATAAACTATAAAATATATATATAAAAAACCTTTATAAACTAGCTTAAAAATAGAATAATAAATAAAAACACTTATTACTTAAAAGCTATAAAAATGCTTATAAGTCTTTATTAGTTAAATAGCTAATTATTTTAAAGCTTTACTAAAGTTTAAAGTAAAACTAAAGCTAAGCTTTTAAAAGCTATCTTTAAATAACTATAAATATATCTCTTTATTAATAGCTTTAATTATACTATAAAGAAGTAAATACTTAATTAAGAGTTTCTTAAAAGCTAGAACTATTTATAAAGCTAGGGCTATAAAGTAAAAGTTACTATTAAAAGCCTATATATTAATAATAATTAATTCTAATTTTTTTAGTAAAAAAAATAAAAATTAAACTCCCTTATTATAACCTAAAAGCAATTAAAAGGTAAGTTTACTAAGCCCTAGGACTTAAATATTATAACCTACTATAAGTATAGAAAAAATAGCTATATTTCTCTATATTATACTAAGCTAAATTATATAACTTATAGTAGTAATAAATATATTATTTAGTAATATTAAATACACTATAATTATACTAATATTAAGTAGTTTAATATAAATACTACCCTTATAAAGACTAATTAAAGCTAAGGGTATAAGCTTACTATAAGCTTTTTAACCTTAAACTCTATATAATAACTTAGTTAAATAGTAAGGGTTAAAGTAAAAAGGAATAATAAGTTAATAATAAAGGTAATATTATAATAAGACTACTATTAGGTAATAATAAATATACTATTTAACTTAAGAGTAATAAATTTACTTATATATCTAAAAATATTAAATAAAGTAAATTAAAGTAATATAATTACTTTTAGCTAAAAGCTAAAAAGTACTTTAAAAGACTTATTAATTAATAAAGGTATTTTTAATAAGGTTATTAAAGTTATTAATAATATAAAATATAGTAAAATATATTAAGTTTACTACTATATTACTAAGGTATATAAAGATTTATTACTTAAAATAAACTAAGCTAAGGAATATAAACCTTAGATATTATTATAGGGATTTAAAATATAAAGGCACCTAGTAATAAGGTAATGCCTTTTTTATATAAAGAGTAAATAATAAGTTTACTATAAAAAAAAAGGCTATAATTATAGTAGTATTAGCTAAGTTAATAAGCCTTCTTTTTATTAAAGAACTAATTAGGTTAAGTAGCTAGTTATAGAGTAATTAGCTAGATTAATAAACTAGCCTATAACTAAATATAAAATAAATACTAAGTAGTAACTAAGCTAGGCTATTACTACTAGCTATATACTTAAATTATACTAAAGTATTTTTAAAGAAATTAATAGGGTAATTACTATAGCTTAGTAGCTATATATATATAATTAAGCTAATTAAAGGAGAGACTCCCCCTTAGGGATTAATATATAACTTAGCTAAAAAGAAGCTAGAAGTTCTCTATAAATACCTAGCTAATATATAATATAAGGAATAAATTAAAAGATTTATAAGCTTTTTAAAGGTATTTATTTTTTTTATCTTTAAAAAGGGTAGGTAGCTATAACTATATATTAACTATTATAGCCTTAATAAAATTACTAAAAAAAACTATATACCTTTACTATTAATATTTAAGATTTTAAACTAATTAAAAAATGCTAAAATAGTTATAAAGATTAACCTTAAGGATACTTACTACTAGCTATATATTTATAAAGAAAATAAATAAAAAACTATATTTTAATACTATTATAGCTACTTTAAATATTTTATAATGCCTTTTAAACTAGTTAACACACTAGCTATATTTTAAGAATATATTAATAATATACTTAAAGACTTTATAGATACTATTTATATTATTTACCTTAATAATATCCTAATATATAGTAATAACCCTATAAAGTATAAAGAGTATATTAAGTAAGTTCTTTAAAGGCTTTATAATATAAAGCTTTTTACTAACCTAAAGAAATATAAATTCTCTATAAATTAAGTTAACTTCTTAGGATTTATTATAATACTAAAAGGGCTTAAAATAAAACTAAAGCGTATTAATATAATAGCTAACTAGCTACTACTAAGTAATATAATAAATATTTAATATTTCCTTAGCTTTATAGAATTCTACTAATACTTTATAAAATAGTATAGTAAAATTACTATACTGCTAACTAATTATCTTAAAGGTAATAATAAAGAAAGCTTTTAGCTAAATAGCTATAAGCTTAATATATTTAACTAGCTTAAGAAGAAATTCCTTAAGGCACCTATTCTAATGTATTTTAACCTAAATATACTAATTAGGATAGAAATAAATATATTAGTATATACTATAGAAGCTATACTAGTGTAGTTATAGCTAGGGAACTAGCACTTAGTAGCTTATATATTTAGAAAGCTATTAGGTTCTAAGCTTAGATATTTAACGCTAAATAGTAAGTTACTTACTATTTAAAAGGCATTTAGAACTTAGAGGCACTATTTAGCCTACTTAAAGTATTTAATTTAAGTAATTATAGACTATTTAAACTATAAATACTTTACTATAAAGCTAAAGCTATTTAATAAGTAAGTAAATATATTAAATAAGCTTTACTTATTTAACTTTATAATTAAATATAGGCCTAGTAAGTTAAACCTAGTAAATAGCCTTTTAAAATAACCTAATTACTTCTTAAAAAAAGCTATAAAAAAAGCTAAAATATCTTACTTACCTTTATTTCTTACTAAGTTTATAAAGAGTAAGTAGTAAGGTAAATAGCTAAATAGCCTAATAATTAAATAAATAGGAGTTTTAACTAATAAGGCTATATGTTAGGTGTAGATACAGTAGCTAGGCAAAGGCAATATAGTGACTAGTATATTAACTAAAGCTTGCTTCTTCTAAGAAGCCCTTGTATATATAGCAGTCTTTTAAGGGCTACTATAAGTAAAAGTATAACTAAGTATAAGGGATTCTATCCTAATGCGCCTTATATTATGTTGCGCACCACAGACCCTCCAATGTTCCCCTTATCGGAATCCTTGGATGTAGTGCCCTAGTATCTAGCCTTATATCTTAGGCATCTCGCCTAAGACACCCACTATATACATTTTAGGTAGCTAGAGTGTCCTCCACTAGATAGAATATATATTATACACTATTACTAGATATAATAAGTTATAAGCCCTCTATTTTCTAGATTTTTTAATGTTTAATGTTATACTTTTTTATTCTATTGCACTTTACTATATTAGTATACCTATTTTTTTAATAAAAGGCTAAACTTAGTTTATTATATCTTTTATAGCTACCTTACTATATATTTACCCCTTTTATTATAAGCCCTTAAGCTATAAAAATTTTTTTTATTATTATAACTAGGCTTCTCTATAGCCTTAATTAATTTAGTTAATACTAAAAAGGCATAAAAACACTCTCTAGTATAGGATTTAAACCTTTACCTTTACGCTTATATATAAAAATTATTAATTATTAGTTACAGTAGTTAACGCTATGCCCGCACACATTATAAGACTTAGTTATTAAGTCTTATAAAAAAAGGGGCCCTTACTATAACCCCCTTAACTGCTAGCTAGGACTACTATTCTAATAAGTTAGAACTACCTAGGCATTAGTTTAATAAGTAAGGGGATTATAGATTATTAGGTATAGTAATTATTAGGTAATATATATAACTAGGTAGAACTCTATAGGTTTTTCTCCCTTTATTATTAAGGTATAGGAGATGCCTATAATAAACCTACTAATCTTTAGCTTTATAATCTCTATAAGGGTATAGGCTATATAGTAATTTAACTAAATAATAAGCTACCTACACTAACTTACTACTTAACTAAACTAATAATTCTTTAGCGTTAAATACTAGGTTATAGAGAATTAATATAACTAACCTTATAACCCCTTAGAGCTTTTAAATTAAAGCTATTATAGCTAACTAGACTATAAATCTAGCATTAATAGCACTAAGTGTAGCATACTAGAGTTAGGATACTAACCTAATAACTAGTATAAAGAATATAATCCTAAAAGCTATATAAATTACCCCTTTAAAGGGATTTAAGAATTTTAAAGAATAGGAAATCTTAATAAAGATATATATATGCATCCTTAGCCTAACTAGGCATTTTAAGGGCATAATTCCTTAGTTAGCATAGACTAATTAAAAGTATGCTTTATTAACGCACTTAGTATAGTAAACACTATTTATATATATATAGAAAAACATCCTTAGAGTGGGATAGGATTATAAAGGCTATATAATAGACTTTATAGCGCTTATTTATAATAACTATAGCTTTTAAGCTAATATTATAATTATTAAGCTCTTAAATATATTTTTTTAATTAAAGTAGGTAGATTACTTAATAATAAGGGTCTAGCTTAACTATTACTAAAATATTTAGTAGTAAATTACTAATATTATAAAATTACTTAATATTATATAGGTTACGTAGACGCTCTATGCTATAAAAGGCTCTATGCCTAATATATATAATATATAGAAGATCTAGGGCTATACTACTAATAGATTAAAGAAGGAAGAGATGCTAAAATATTTTACTTATAAGTTTAATAAGCCTATAATAGAGTAAAAGTCTAACTTTATAATAAAGAAAACCTTATTTACTATAACTAAAACTATATTAAAATATAGTTATACTATTAAGGTAGGCTACTAAGGCTATAAGCCTAAGTTTTGCTAGAAGCTATATCCTAAGAAAATACCTAACTATATTAAAGAGAGTAAAAAAAAGGCTTAAGAGATTAAGCCTAAGAGCATAGCTTTAGTAGATATTATATAAGCTAGAAATACCTTTAGTGGTATAACTATAAGTGCTAATAATGCTTATATAGCGGCTACTAACTTTAATTAACTTAAAAGAACTAATTATATACTAGATATAAGCTATAGTAACTATATATTTAATTTAATAAAGTGGTTTATATATCTTAATATAGATATAGTAGTTAGACTAATAACTATAAGCAATAGTTAACTACTTATAATAAAAGGCATTAAAATAGTAAAAATACCTATAGTAGGGGGCTATTTTAAGCTACTAAATATATAGCTTACCTCTAAAGCTAAAGTTAATATAATCTCTTCTAGCTTTTTTTAGAAAGCTAGTATTATTATAGATAGCTCTTTAGACTATTTAATTATAAAGTCTTTTTATTAGTAAGTTGCTTCTTTTTATTAGGCTTTTAATATTATAGTCCTAAATTTATAAGAGAAGGAGCCTTACTTTAACTTTATAGCTTTGCCTATAAAGGCTATTATAAAGAATATAGAATATAGCCTTTTATATAAGAGACTTAGGCATATAGGAAAGGATTATATCCTATGTGTATATAAAGAAGCTAGTATCTCTATTAATTCTATTTCTCTTTATAACTTCTATTATAAGGCTTGCTATTTTATAAAAGCTAATTAAATTATTTACTATAAGCCTTAGACTAACACTTAATCTTTTCTATTCTATATCTTTTAGGATTATATTATATACAAACTAGAGGGGTTTAGCAGAAAGAACTATACTTTATATATAATTAATATATATACCTATTTTTACTAGGTAATTCTAACTATAAGTTATAAGAATTTATAGAAAGCTATAGAGGTTTAATAGATTGCTATAGAAAATATAAGCAGTAGCTTTACTATTAAGTGCTTTTATACTAATAATACTATAGAATTCTTAGGCGAAAAGTTCGCTAGCTACTATTATAAGAAAGGCATTATTTTTTATACTAAAGCTCCTTACATTCTAGTATATTAAGGTATTATTAAGAGGGCTAGAAAAACCCTTATAGAGATAGTATATACTTTTATAATTAGTGCTAAGCTTCCTAATATTCTATAGCTATATATAATAAAGTATACTACTAAGATTATAAATCTATTGCTAATAAATAGCACTAGCGGTAAATTACTATAATAAGCATTATTTAATAAGGTTAGTCTAAATAATAAGGTATTTATTTAAAATCTCTAAACTTAGGGATATATTATATATATATAAATTCCTAAAGAAAGATATATATATACTATAAAGATAGCCCCCTAGGCTAAAAAGGGTTGCTTTATAGGCATAGAAGGTTCTAAATATTATCTATTTAAAGTGTAGCTTCCTAAGGATAATTATATTATTAAGGCTTATAATATACACTTTTAGAAAGCATTTAATTACATTAATTATAATAAGGAAGACGTTAAATTTATTACTAAACTTATTAATCTAGCTTTTATAGAAGAAAGTAGAAGGATAATTACTTTGCTATTAGATATAGGCTTAGCGGGTATATCCCTAAATATAGACTAATAACCCGCCGCTTTAGCGGACCTTATTAAGTTTAAACCTTATAATAAATTAGTAGAAAAGCCACTAAAATTGCATATATTATCTAATTAACTATGTTTTAAGTTAACTACTTCTTCTAGAGACCCCTTAAAACATAATATATTACTATCTTAAGTATATATATTAAAGAACCTATTAAAATTACTTAATCTAGTGTATACACTTATATCTAAACTTTATAATCTAGTTATAGTGCCCCCTAAGAGTTATAAGCCTTTTTTTAACCCTAAACTATAGCTATAAGCCTTAGAAAAGGTACCTTTTATATATAATAAGGAAATGCCTAATGCCCTAGCTTTTATAATTAAAGAGTCTTTAAAGGTAGTAGTAGCTAAAGTTAACTTACTGCTCTATAGTAATTTTATTTAATAAGAATTAAGTAACCTTAGGAAGGAAAAGGCACTAAAAGATAGGTTAAATCCTATTAATAAAGAGCGTAGTCTTAATACTTAAGGTACGCGCTGCTTAGCATACATAAAAAAGCATATTAACTATTTATATATTATAATATATAGGTAAAAACAGGCTTTTCCTATAAGTAAGTCTTTAAACCTTATAGTTATATATTATAATAATAATAAATATAAGGAAAATAAAGCTATAAATCCCTTGTATTATATAATAATTATTAATATAGCTAGTGTAGTGAATATAAAGATCCTAATACTATTAAATTAGTTTAAAGTAAAAGATCTTCTAAATTATTATATATTTTAGCGCCTAGCTAAGCTTAAAGAGCTAGAAAAAATACAGTAGAAGAATAGCTAGGAATTAGTTTACCTACTAAAAAATACTATAGTCTTTAATAGCTATTAGGTTTATACTATTAAGTATTCTATTAATAATAAGCCTTATCTAAAGGCTTAATAGGTAGTTTATAATAATTAATATAATAAAGTCTTTAAAGATAAAGACCTTTATACTATAGTTGCTTACCTAGTCTCTCTATATATATTTTATATACTTATTACTATTTATAATCTTAAGTAGTAGTAATATAATACTATTAATGCTTTTTTAAATGCTAATATAAAAACTAAGGTCTTTATATAGTAACCTTATAGTTATAAAGATAGTATAGGGCATGTATACTGCCTTAATTAAGCGTTATATAGCCTACTAATATTACCTCTTTAGTAGCTTAATAATATATTTACTAAGCTCTCTAAGTATAAATTTAGGAGACTTATAAGTAAGTTATATATCTTTACTTATAAAGACTATATTTTTCTTCTTCTTTATATTAATAATATTATTATAGTAGCTTTATTAAATAGTATAATAAGCGCTATACTTAACCTACTAGAATTCTAATATAAGCTTAAGCGCTTAGGGATAGTATATATATTCCTTAGTATATAATTTTTATAGGATTATAACTACTAGACTATTTTTCTTTATTAGGAGAAGTATATTAAATCTATTATTAAGCGCTTCTAAGTCCCTAACTTATTACTAGCTTACATGCCTTAGCTACTATAAGCTAAGATTCCTATAAATTAGAAAGACCTCCTTATTATTAGTAATTTTATAGATTAGTAAAGAGAGATTAAATGCTTTAATTAGCTCTCTATATATATAAGACTTAATATTATATTTATAGTTAATAAGCTTAGTATAGCAAATTTAGCGCTAAAGTAGTTCTATTAGGATCTTTAGAAGCATTTATAGTAATACCTTTAGAGAATAAAGGATCTTAGTATTATCCTTAGAGAAAAATACACTATAGGTACTAATAATTAAATTCTCTATGTTTATAGTTATAGCAATGCCTTTTATAGTAATAATATTATAATATAGCGTTCTACTACTAGCTATATTATTATGCTTAATAGTAGTGTTATTCTTTAGTCTTTAAAAAGGCAAACTCTTATAGCTTTAAGTACTACTAAAGCTAAATTTATTAATTTTATACCTATAGCTTTATTTATAATCTAGGTATTATAGCTTATTAAAGACTTTAGGTTTAATTAGAACTGCTTACTATTACTATTTACTAATAGTTAGAATGTATAGGCAAATATAATTAATAAGAAGTATTATAGCTATATATAGTATATAGATTTATAATATAAATAGATTACTTAGAAGGTTATAGATAGCCTTTTTTATTTTAAATAGGTTAGTATAGATTAGATAATTACTAATAGCTTTACTAAAGGTTTTAAATGTATAAAGCATAATAATTTTATATAAATACTGCGCATAGCTCCTTAGTTAGTATTTATTATAGCCCTCCCTTTTTAATTACTAATTAGTATTATCTAATTAGACCTTTTTCTATATATTCTATACACTGTTTTTCTTTCCTAAGTATTAGCCACTATTACTGCTTATTTTCTTTGCGCGCTTAGAAGCATAACCTTCTATATACTGCATTTTCTTAGATTTTTAATATATTCTCTTTGCCTCTTTTAAGCTAGCCTTTTATATCCTTTTATACTCTTCTAAGAATAAATCTTATATATATTTAGTATAGGCTAGTTATTTAGCTATAGGGAAGGTATTATGCACTATAGACCCTCTAATATTCCCCTTATTAAAATCCTTAGATATAGTGCCCTAGTATTTAGCCTTATATCTTAGGCATCTTGCCTAAGACACCCACTACATACATTTTAGGTAGCTAGAGTGTCCTCCACTAGATAGAATATACATTATGCACCATTACTAGATGTAATATATTATAAGGACCTTATAATTACCCCCCCCCTTAGGCTAATATCTTAGTAGTATATATTCTACTTATACCTTTCGCTAGTATCTTAAAAGGGATATATAGGTAGCTACATTATAATGCAGCCTTAAGTCCTCTATTTAACCCCCCTATTTAGTATCCTTAGTATATAATTAAAACAAATAATATACATTACTTATTGCTAGCTAATTAGCAGTAATATATAATAATAATAATACCTAATTATAACTACTAATATTAGTTAAATAAATAAAATAATGCCTTAATTAAATTACTTCTCTCTATAGTTTACCTATAAATAAAATAGGTTCTTACTACTTCTTTACTTTTATTATACTTTACCTTCTCTATCCCTATTTATTTTCCTTACTTTAAACTTAATATTTCTCTTTATTTCTTTATTTATTTTATTAACTTTTACTATTAATTTATTATAATATTACTTTTCTTTACTATTCTTAAGAAAATTTTTATATAGCTATATATATATACTTATTATATATATACTAGCTATTATAACTTTAAGAAAAGCCTACCCTTTAAGCTTACCTTTATAGTGCTTAGCTATACTTTTAATACTAATTTATTTATTAGCATTACTCTTTATTTATTTAAGCGCTATTTATAATACTAGGAGCGTAATAATACTTATAATACTATATATATAACCCTTTAAATTTATAGTAATTATTAATACTATAGGTAGGCTATACCTATAATATAGAGAAACTAAAAGAACTATCTCTTTATATACTACTAGCTAGAAGTCCTTTTAGGTATTACTAAATTAGTTTTTAATTTAAATATAGTAGCAAATAATAATAACCCTTCTCTTACTATAAAGAAGTATATTTTTACTAAAGACTAGTAATAGTAACTTACCTATATATCTCTCCTTTTGCTATATAGTTTTAACTATACTAAGTAGGTATATTAAGTAGCTTATAGCTTAACTAGTATAGCTAAAAATATAGCAGTATATATACTAATATAATAGTAAAATCCTTTGCTAATGCTTAT
This sequence comes from Claviceps digitariae, assembly GCA_018360205.1. Lineage (NCBI taxonomy): Eukaryota > Fungi > Ascomycota > Sordariomycetes > Hypocreales > Clavicipitaceae > Claviceps > Claviceps digitariae. The sequence goes on along the minus strand of SRPT01000055.1, from coordinate 5,166 downwards.
AATAAAAGGCATAAGTCCTATATAATTAGTATATACTAGCTAGCTATTAGTTCTAAATAGTATATTACCTCTCTTTATATTTCTTTTAGGTAAGTATTATCCCTTTATATTTATTTAATATTTACTTATACTTCTCTTCTAAAATACTATTAATAATAAAATATAATATAATACTACCTTTTTATATTTATACCTAGGTAAGGCTAAATACACTACCTAGGTAATAACTATTAAGTAAGTCTTTTATAGTGTAAAGAGGGCAATTTAGTCTATATTATTTTATATTAGTTATATTAAGGGTATAAGCCTAGCTTAATAGTCTATAGAGGCTACTATAAATTTATTCCCTATAGTAGCCCCCCTACTATAAATAGTTTTTTTTTTATAGAATAAATTTATTATTATTACTAACTCTATATTTAATTACTAGGCTATTGCTTATAAATTATTTTATTTATTTTCTTTTTATAAAAGTTAGTAATAAGCTTTAGTGCTAAAATATTATTTTTTAGAATTTACTAGTTATATTTACTTAGCTATTCCTTTTATTTTATAAGGAAGTATATACTTTCCTTAGTAATCTTCTTATTTTTAATCTCCTTAACCTTATATTTATTATTATTATCTTCTAGGTCTAGGGTTATTATACTTTCCTTATTTTTTCTTCTTTTATACTATAGCTTTAGTAGGCTAATATAGAATATATTATAAAGTTATATATATTTCTTAGGTAATTTAAGGCAATATACCTACTTCCCTATAGAGTATAAAATGTAGAAAAATCCTAAGAATCTAGGGTTTAGCTTCTTTTTTATATATTTAACCTATATATTCTTAGTAAATAGTAGGACCTTATTACCTTTATAGAATATTATTAGTTAGTAGTGCTAGTTATAGTACTTAGCTTATATATTTACTGCTTTTTCCTATATTTTTACTATTTTTTCCTATAGTATATAAAGTTTTTATATCTATACCTCCGCTTTAGGCATATTCCTATCTAGAGATTTGCCTTTAATGCTTAAGTAAAACTTAAGGTAGTATCTATAGAGTGTATAACTAAGCGCCTACCCTATAGTCCTATTTATAGTATTATTATATATAAATTAAGCCTATAGTAATAAGGCTAGCTATATTAGCTAATACTTACTAATAAAGCATTATAAGTAGTGTTCTAGCACCTAATTAATTCTCTTTATCTACCTATTAGTTTAAGGGTAAAATACTATTAATAACTATTATTTAACCTTAAAATAAAAGCATAAATTACTTTAAAATACACTTATAAATACAAACTCTTAATTTAATATAATGCCTTTAGTAGCCCTAAACTATAATTTAATCTCCCTATAAAAGATCTTTATAAGGTCCACTATATTAATACTAGTAGTTATAGGTAGGAATACTATATACTTAATAAATTAGTCTATAATTACTAGAATTATATTAACCTATTGCTTATAATATAATTCTTCTAGCAAACCTATAATAAAGTCTATAAATATCTTTATTTAGGGTTACTATAGTATTAGTAGTAATTTAAAGTAACTATATAGGTAATGCCTTTTAGTAACTACCTATTAGCATACCTTGCAACTAAAAATATACTTTATTATAGCTTATTTTATAGCTAGCTAGTAGTATACTTAATATAGAAGCTTTATAGTCCTATTAATTCTAAAATAACTAGCTAAGGAATTATTATAGTATAGCTATAAAAGCTCCTATTATAGAATAGGCTTTTATAGAATAACTACTTAGTCTTTATATAGTAGGAGGCTATTTATATTATATTACTATATCCCTACCTTTTTACCTTAATTCCTTAAAACTATATTTTTAGTAATTCTTCTAAGGTTTAAATCTTACTTCTAAGCTTTTTATAGTAGTTTAGTAAGGGGTTTATATATTTAGTTTTTATAGGGGTTAAATAATATAATAGCCTTTTTAACCTCTTAAGTTTTAATATATTAAATATAGGCAATCTTTATAGTAAAATTACTTAGTTCTACCTACTCCCTAGCTAGTATTTTAGTAGCTACTTTAGCTATTTAAATAATAGAGTTTTATCCTATAGAACTAGCTCTAGTAGCTAGAACTAAATATATCCTTAAAGGCATCTTACTAAGCTATTATATACTATTAGGCATTACCTTTAATTCTTTATAAGGTAATAATTTCTTTTATAACTCTAGTAATATCTCCTAATTTATTAAGGCCTTACCTTTATAATTAGGCCTTCTTAATAGTATATTTACTAAATTGCTTTTCCTTATATAGTATTTAATAATAAAATAAAATAGGCTAAAAAACATATACTATCTAGCCTACTAACTATTAAGCTTAGTTTAGCTTATAAAAGTCTATAGGTTATAGTAGTTTAATAAAACCTCTATAGAATTTATAACCCCTTTAATATAGTATTACTAGTGCTTAAAGGATTCTACTATAGCAAAGAGCTTTTAGTTAGCTATACTATAGTTTTATTCTATATTAGTAAACTTTTAAAACTAAAACGCTATAAAGTAGTATTACCCCTTATTATCTAGCTAAGAGATAATACTAGCTATTATAAAGGCAAAGGTATTTATTTTAATATAAATTAGCTATTTAGATTTATAATATTATAGTAAAGGCACTTCTTAAAAGGTAGCTTTTAGCCCTATAAACACTATATATTTATTATTCCTAAAGTAAAACTTACTATACTAAATCCCCTTTTAGCTTCCCTTTATTAGTATATTAAGAGGTACTATAAGGGTAAAGTATTAATATATAAACCTATAGTAAAAGTTATAAAAACCTAAGAAAACTTATATATTTTTAAAACTCTTAGGTTCTTTTTATTTTTAAATTATATTTACCCTTTTTTTATTTATTAAAATGCTATTAATAGAGAGAATAAATCTAAGGAACTCCACTAAATCTTAATAGAATATATACTTAAATAGCTTAGTATATAGTTTAATGCTCCTTATTCTATTTAGCACTTTCTATATATAAGCTATATATTTTATTTATATTTTTAAGAAGATTAGGATATTATTTAGATATACTATATAAATAATATTAATTAGCCCTTATAGCGCTTAGTATATATAGTTTTAAAATATAGCTAGAGTATTAGTTAGTTTAAAGGGCATTATAAAATATTTATAATAGCTATATTTAGTTTTAAATACTATCTTTTACTTATTCCCCTTCTTAATATAAATATAGTAATATATATCCTTAATATTAATTTTAGTAAAAAACTTTATCCCTTAAATATAATTAAGAATCTCTAAAATAAGGGGTAATATATATTAATTCTTAAGTATAACCTTATTAATACTATAATAATTTATATATAACTAAAGAGTACTATTCTTTTTAAGGATAAAGAGAATAAAGACATTAATAGGGCTTTTTAAGGCTTTTATATAGCTATTTACTAAGTTCTCTTTAAGGTATTTCTATAGAACTTTAAATTTATTTTAAAATAAGGGGTATATAGGTCTATATAATAATAATATATTAGGCAGTAGGTTAATAGTATAGTTAATATTTTTTCTTAATAGTAATATACTAGTATTATTAAACTTAAATATATTTATATATATAAATAGTTTTAAAGGAATATTACTAGGGATTAAAGGTACTTTCCCTTAGTTCTTATCTCCTAGGAGTGTTACTTTATTGCTTATAATTACCTAAATAGTATATATAGTAGCTATATTTCTATTTTTCCTTATAAATTAATAAGGAGTTATTAAGAATATTCTAAATTAATAAAGCTTAAACTACTACTTTCTTTTATAAAGTGCTAGGTAAATATATTTAATTACTAGTGTATATATTTTGTTAGTATAACCTTAGAAAGGTTATGAAATGATAAATAAAGCACTAGTGCAAAAAGGGTTATAAATATAATGTATTAGTATTAATAATAATAAAGCTAAAAAAGCTAGACTAAGGAAGGTAGCGTTATGTGCAGAGTTTTCCACTAGCGTTAGGGTTAGTGGGTCTGATTACGTAATACGCCTAATTAGCATCTATAAATTAGGCCTTCCTAAGGTTATGCTATTCTACTAAGGTTATGCTATTAAGGGTAATTTTAATACTTATAAATTCTCTCTTTTTTAATAAAGAGAAATTACCTAAAGAGTAGCTAAAAAAACACATAAAAAACAGAGAGTATTATTATTAATATATATAGATCCCTTAATTAAAAAGAATGTCCCTAATTAGCTAGCTTTATGCTAAGTTAATTATATAAAAATTCTTTAGCCTTTATAGCCTTATTTATTATAACTAATTCCTATTAATTAGCTGCTTCCCTCTTTACCTATTCTTTTACCTAAATTCTTATTTTATTATTATTAATAAAGCTCTTAAAAGCCTTATTTAGCGTTGCCTTTATTATTATATCTATAATGTTATTATTCCTATTAATCCATTAAATTTCTATAAGCTTATAATGCTTATATAATTATTAAAGGGCTATAATATTAATTATAAGCTATTTTTCTTTTATTATTCCTAGCTTTATAAGGTATTTATATAAAGAAAAAGAGTCTATATAGATTATTATTAAAATATATACTTTTTATAGCTTCTTTATAATTATATTTAGAGTAACTCCTAGTGCATATGCTATATCTACACCCTAGACTATTCTATATAGCTTAGAGGTAAGAGCACTCTTTATAACTCTCTTACTCTTTATTAAGCTATATATAATAATATTCCTTTAAAGCTTAAATTCTATATTAACACTACTTTTTACCTTATTGCCTAGAATAATTATAAATCTAATCTAAGAGCTTAGGTCTTTATTATTTGCAAAAGACCTATCTATAAATATATATAATACTACTAATTAAAGGTTAAGTAAAATATAGCAAATCCTTTAGTTAGAATTCTTAATTTACTAACTTATCCTCTTATTAAGCTTATTTACATTAGTTTAGTTAGGGTTTTAATATTATACTACTATAAAGAGGTTAAAAAGTACCTCTAGTTAGTATATACTTAAGATATATACTTTAAGAGCTTATTATTAAATATATTAGTCCTTTATAGTTATCTTATCTTTAATTTCTACTATTATAAGCTTTTTACTTTAGCCTTTTTAGTTTAGCTTAACTATACTATTGCTATAGTTTATTAGAATATAGCTATTAA